>JAKZHN010000019.1:0-83349 GCA_037179335.1 Cyclaneusma minus
CAAGAATTTGTCCGCACTCTGGATACCACTGTGGCGCATTGCTGGTATGAATCGCCAAAAGCTCGTGTCTCAAAAGATATGCGCCAGGCTTCAGCGTCTCAGGGATGGTGACAGTCCATGAATTGTTGTTGCTGACAAGTTCTCCCATGCCCCAGAGTCCGCTTGAGAGAGTACCGGAGATGAGACCAGTCTGGTTGATTTTGAACCAGACATCGCCAGAGGGCTCATAGTCGAGACAAGAGGATCCGCAGGAGGCCATCCAGACGAGGACTGGGCCGATCTGGTGCTCCCAGTCGTTCCAGTAGGCTGTCACTTGTGAGCCGGCTGCGACAGTGGATTGGAGGGCTCCGGCGGTGCCAGGGTCATTGCATTGCATCACGGTCTGGGTCGGGTCCTGAAGTGGGTTGTAGGAATCCCATTCGCGCTGCATGGTGCTTTGGCCGGTGGGCGAGTTGTAGGGAGAAAATCTTGAAATATTTGTTAGCAGATTGCTCCTCCCTTGAGAGAAAGGCGGAAAACCTACCCGTTGATCCATGCCACCGGATTTGTGGTGGCATAGTACAGAACTCCACCATGAGCAAGGGTAGTGCCAGTGAGCGCGGCAGCGTGAGGCTGGTCAAGAGGGGATTAAGCTGTTCGAATGTGGAAGCGCTCTCCAGTGCGGGTTCGAGGGGTGTGATGGCAAACATCTTGCAATGCTGCTGAGGTCGTCGAGGTTGGTGTGGTCGTCGAGGTTGTCGTGGTCGGGGCCTCGAGGTCGTCGAGGTCGGGTCGGGGTCGAGTAAAGAAAGAAGAGAAAGGAAGAGGAGGGTGCGAGATCAGGAACCTTGTTTATGCCTTGAGGCCGCGGGCTGCGGCGCTAGCNCGATCTGGTGCTCCCAGTCGTTCCAGTAGGCTGTCACTTGTGAGCCGGCTGCGACAGTGGATTGGAGGGCTCCGGCGGTGCCAGGGTCATTGCATTGCATCACGGTCTGGGTCGGGTCCTGAAGTGGTACAGGTAAGTGAATCTCAGGTTTGTTACGTGTGGCGCTTTTGTTATAATACCCATTCTGAAGGTTCTCATCCAGGATTTATGTTTTTATGATTTTGCATTTCGTATGTGGTGAAGAGAACACAGATTCAAGCTCTGTCCTCAAGGTTCAATTCGTCGTGTTTAGCTTTTGGTCGGTCGGCGGTGCTTAAAGCCTAGCATGGATTTCTTGGATTACTGTGAATGGTACTAGTAGGTTATTTAAAATTATCGGGACGCTTTACTCACTTGGACGATAGAATCGCGGGGATGTGTTGCTGATCGGCACTGGCCTTCGGTTTCTGAACTATCTGTAACTTACGTTCTCGATCCCTCCTTTCTGGCGTGCAGAAGGTTTCTTTGCGCTCCCCTCTGGCTAGGATTCTGGCCTTGAATTTCTTTGTTCACGCTATATTCCGGTCTCTTTCCCTGGATAATGCGATTGTTCACGATCATTCTGGTAACAACAACCCACTGTTTCTTTGTTCATTGCTCGGAAACGATGAACAACACGTTATATGACCCTGAACAACTCCAATTCAACCATAGCACATGGCTCCAGTATCAAAGGCAAATGGGCTATAAAATGGTGACAGCCACCCACCAAATAACACTTTTCTAGCCAGCGCCCCCCGCTATACAAAGGTAACCTCCAGATCCCGAGTATAGCAACATACAGATTCCAACATATCCTCCAACCAAACTCAACAGCCAACTCGCAACCCGCAACTTTCCAAACCCCTATTCACCATGGCTTCAACTGAAGTTAAAAGGTACGTACCCATGACCCTCCACCCCAACCAAAGGCTATCACCCTCCTGTCTCACCCGCCAGAAAACCCCAGACGGTGAGTACATCCTCTCCTTCCACCACCGCTCCACCACCACCCTCCTCTGCCTCACCTGCATCTCCACGATCCAGCAAAAACGCATCCAGAGAAAGTTCCGCAACTTCCTCTCGATCGTCCGACAAGAACTCAACTATCACAACCCCTGGGCCTGGCACGACGACGTCCTCGAGGCAGCAAAAGCTCGTCTTCGATTCCAGAGACGACTCAAGTACTTGGACAGGATGCTACCTTTCAACCGTGACTGGTACAATCCCTGGGCCTGGGCTGATGGGTGGACGGAATCGGAGAACGCTGGACTCGGCCTGGTGAGCTGTAAGTTGGAGAAGGGATTTCGCTGCTCTTTTATCGCTTTCGGCTTAGGCTGTAAGTGTGTAGAAGAATAGGGGAATCCCTCAACTGCGCCGCTCTCCCCCAGCCCTTCTCAGGAGAAGGCGTAGGAGGAAAGGCGGCGTAGGTATCTGAGTTTGCGAAGTCCTTAATTAGACTATGTACTAGTACTTTTGGAAGTTCTGACTTCTGAACATAGAATCAAATGTTTGCTTTTCTCTTGAATTTGCTTTTGTTATATATATACCTTAGGTAAATCAAAATGTTGGAATGGCCCGAACATGACAATAGTGACCAATGCTAAATGCAAGTGCCAGGTATTATGTAAATGATTGTCGAGAGTGATGTTAATAGATGCTAAGATGAGATATAAATTGGGAAGCATACCGAGTACACAAAAGTAAGTTGCCTAACTTAATCACCGTGACCATACTGTACTGAATATATACACGAGGGTGTAGGAGTTTCGGGTTTGGATTGGGAGAGGATATGCGAAAGCTCATATCCCTGTAGCCACTAGCCGCGGGCCGTTGCATAGTGGGGCTATATCAACCAATAGAAGATAGGCAGGGTCATAGCTCCCTTGCTTTAAGCTCGATCTCCCGCCAACCTTCGATCTCCCCCAACCTCGACCACACCACAGATCAAACATTTTGGAACTTTCAAAATCTTGTCGTCAACTCTTCCACACATTCTCCTCGTTTTCTCTACATCATCAGAATCAAAGATGCCTTCGGCTTCACCACACGAGCTGCTGAAACAACAAGACGACTGTGTCAGTCCGGAAAGTCTACTGCCTCCGAATGGCTCCTGCCCACTCCTACAGAAGCTTCCCATTGAGCTTCGCCTTGCGATATGGGAGACCGTTCTCGGTACGATTATCTTCGCATACGGAGGTGGCCTCGCGGATGAAAAACGCCCAGCACCAACTACATCCCTCGCATTCTTGCGTACCTGCCGTCAGATTTATGAGGAGGCCGGCACATCTTGGATTGGGCGAGTCTTGTTCTACTTCACATCTCCCTACGCAATTCTTGACACCTTGTCGCCACTACCAAGGACCATCATCTCCCAGATCCGCCGTGTCAGAGTCAAGGGGTATAAATTTGGTTTGCAATGGCGCGATGCGCAACAAGAGGATCTTGAGAGACACAAGCTGTCAGATGTCTTCAAGCTCCTTCCGTACCTTCAATTGGACACACTCCTTGTGGCAGGAGGTCCCTACGCAGTGTACAACTACTCAGATATCTGGAACGCGGTCAATTTCGGCAACGGCTGGAGGGAACTTCAATTCTTCTTCCCAAACTCTGTAGGACGGGGAATGGTACCATTTCCCAGAGCCCCGCGCCGGGGTCCAGGTATTGAAATGCCGTCCGGAATCAAGTGGAAACTCGACCTAGCGCTGCGCGATGGGCAACGTTCTGGGTCATCTGTCAATGTATATCGCTCACAAAGGCTCAAGGTAGCACCATCTGCTCCTTTTGATTGCGATTGGCTTCAGGACGACTATGAGCTTTTAGACGAGCGGCTGCGTATCACGGAAGGAGGTGGGAGAGTGAAAAGTGCTACAGAAGACGTTTCATCAGGAGAAAGTACGCCGGAACCGTGGAAGAGAGCCTTTCTGGTAGCCATAAAGCGCGGACCGGGAGTCAACATTGCAGAAAGAGACAGTCCCCCGTTCGAACCGCACGATATCCGGTCGAGAGGACACGGCACCACGTGGGCGGAGATTAAGGATTGCCTGTATCACGACTAGGTCTCTGGATTGAAGGCATATTTGGTCGTTGTGAAGCGTGGGTCAGTAGTCAGGATTGTGGCACAAGACGCTGGATCGAGGATGATCGTTGCAGTGAAATGGTTGCCCCTCATGTCTGGACTGGAGTGGACTTGGTACTCTGGATGCTCACTCCGCGTTGCTTTCACAAGCTTTCGGGTTCGAGATTCTCCGATTGGTTGGAAAGGTTTGGTTTGAAAGGTGCTGGAGTGGATGGGAGTCAAATCGACATGTATTGTCCCAGGGAGCCTCTGCTATCACGTGGGTGGTCATGTGAAGTCGCTAAAGCCATGTGATTTGGCTGGGGTATTGTGGTTCGGACGCAGTACGTCCGTGGTTCTCTTCTCTATATGTGGCCTTGGACTTAGACTTTTCTTCTGACCTACCCTTTTCTCTCTCTATCAAACAACCTACCTCGATACTATTACACTTATTCGGATCTTGTTACCCTCTACTTCTGGTTAGCCACTGTCGGTTCCCCAGGACACAAGGAAAGAACGGGTAACTGGTAAGCTAGAGCCCTTAAAGGTCGTATTCTAGCTGAAGAGCAGGAGCTAAAACTCCTGCGAGAGTGAAGATATTCTCATTTCTTGGAATGCTTACCAAGTCATGACTAAGTAGTCTCCCACACGCCGCCGACCTTATTATTTTCAACAACATCGCTACCTCTCAACCATCACACCACTAATCGTGGGCCCTTTGGGATTCCCACACCCTCTGGTTAGTGGGGGACAGCAACTAGTAGCCTCTGGCAAGCGACTTGCCTCTGGTGGCTTGCGTGCGAAAATCAGATTTTTCGTACAAAATTTCAGCCACAGCAATTTTCCCACCAAAATCTCGCACAACCAGAGGGTGTGGGAATCCCAAAGGGCCCACGATTATCTTTCGTTTACCGGACAATATTACAGCCATTCTTCACTACATGTAGCTTCTAATATCTATTTACAATTCTCCCAAACTCCAACAACATCACAGTCATTCATCATCAGTCACAAATATCTCTTTGACAACTCTTCCCAACTCCACAAACACACTTCCCCTCATCAGGATCACAATTCACAATGCCGGCTCTTCCGAAATCCAAGCAACTGCAACAAGAAGGGCACCGCAGCGGGGAACCTGAAGTAGATCCCAAAGCCGATCCCAAAGTCGATCCCACGGTCGATCCCAAAGACAAACCCAAAGACAAACCCGCGACCTCCAGCCCGCTCTCAAAACTTCCCTCCGAGCTCCTCCGTATGATAACAAACCTAGTTCTCGACTCAATTGTCCTGTCATACAAAGATCGCGACCAGCAAGGCAGAGTCGATTCCGATCCCTATCACAGCACACTGGCCGAAACATCGCCCCATTCGTTGGCACTTTTGCATGTCTGCCGTCACATACGCTCGGAAATCGAACTCTCTTGGTTGCAAAGAGTGTTATTCTATTTCGAAAGCCCCGACGCCATGCTCCGCATCCTGCGAGGAGTAAAGCAAAGAGCTGGCGTATGGCGCATGCCGTACAAGAATCTCTCGGAAATCCGTCGTATCCGAGTGCACGTGTGCGAATGGTTTCCGCATAGGAGTACTCAGTTTGCGTCGCTACCGGACGCTCTGCGGAAGCTCAATGCGTGGCAAAACCTTCAGTTGGATACGCTGATGGTGGAACAATGCAGAAGGGAGGCGTTCTGTGCAGATGTTGAGGCTTTGTTTGAGAGCTGCTCAAGTGGATGGAGGGAATTGCACTTGTTTGCCGAAGAAGGTAGGGATCGGTGGGCAGCTGAGAGAGTTTGGCGAAGCGCATACTTCTTGGAGAAGTCGCTTTTGGAGCGTGATGGCGCGGAATCTGGATCATCTGTGACCGTATACCGCGCGGCCAACTCTTCGCAGGAAGCACTCCTGGAAGCACTCCCGAAAGCACTCCCGAAAGCACTCCCGGAAGTGTTAGCAACAAAAGATGTTGCAGCCAGCTGCATGGCAGGGTATTTCTACCATCGATATGTTCAACAGGAAGCACTCCCGAAAGTTCCTCATTATGGTGGCTCTTGGCCTCGGGATGATGAGCTTGTCAGGCAGTATGGCCCCGACCAAGAATGGGTTGGGAAACCAAATAGGCGCCCAGGCTTTCTGGTCGTACTAAAGCGTGGGCCCAGGGTTGAGCTTAACTTTCGAAGGACTTAGATTGGTATCTGGAAGGGCTTGGATCAATATTTGGTAGTTTGGTGCTGGCTCCCCCTTTCCTTTCACTGGCGAGTTCGAGATTTTGCGATTGATTTCTCAGGTCTGCTTCAAGCTGCTGGAATGTACCAAGGACAGGTTGGTAGTTGGTTCTCGCTCCGCTTTTCCTTTTCACAAGATTGACACCTTTCACTACTTTGGGGTTCATGCCAGTGTACTCTGACTGTATCTATCTGTATCTGCGGGCCTGCGCTCCCCCTTTCCTTTCACAAGATGGCGAGTTCGAGATTTTGCGATTGATTTCTCAGGTCTGCTTCAAGGTGCTGGGGTGTACCAAGGACAAATTGGTAGTTGGTTCTCGCTCCGCTTTTCCTTTTCACAAAATTGACACCCTTTCACTACTTTGGGGCTCATGCCAGTGTACTCTATCTGTATCCATCTGACTTAACTCACCAACTGACCCAGAAGTTCTGTACCCACCTAACCCTGCCGAAGCAGAAACTTCCCCCTCATCGCTTACTATTGACTCCATATATCACCCACCTAATCCCACCAAAGCAGAGACTTCCCCCTCATCGCTTGCTACTGACTCCAGACATCGACCAAAAGTGACAAATCTTGCACTCGAGGTGAAGTTCGTGTATCTGCGGGCCTTACGAATAGATAATCTGCATCTGGAGAGCTTATACGAGTCCCTAGCCGCGCCTTGAATGTTCATCCAATCAATTTCCACCAGCCCGCAGAGACGCAGCTAGAAGCTGCAGCCCCTGAGTTCTCTGCAACTCCGCTCTCCATTTTGCCGCACATCTCCTTAGTCCTTTAGGGGTAGGAAAAGTAGTTTTAGTCCGCTAATCGCTAGGTATACCGCAAAACCAATCTTCCGTCAGCCCAGCAATTCTCCGTCAACCCAGCAATATTCTCTCGCGCCAAACTCTCCCTATCGCTCGGCTTAGTGCGCTCCAATATACCTTTCAAGTTTCAAAAAAGCAGCATTTTAAAAATCCTTATACACAGCCACGGCCCCCGCCCCCCCCCCCTGGTATCCAAACACAGACGTGTCATACATTAATCTGTTCGGAATTTAAAGCTCTATCAGCCCATATATTTTTCAAATCCTTCTGACTAGGTTTCAAAAACCACTTTTTCAACCCCGCTCAGTCGACGTGCAACAAAACTTCGAAAAGGTCATGTGACCCTTCCAAAGCGTCCTTTGAAGTCACATCTTCACGACACGGCACTCTCTCATCTCCAAGACCGTTTGTGAGAATATGCTCCTGCTGAGAATTCTGAATTTGCAGTACTACATCGGGTCCTGCCTCGTCTTGCTGCTCTGAGCTTCTGTTCAGGTATGTGCAATTGCAGGACTGGGTTTATACGTAGCCGGTAGGGACTTGGGTTGTCGTATCTCCTCTTTGTTGACAGCAGACAGCTTGACAGGAGACTCAATGCGTCGGTCGCAGTCAGGATTTTGTCTTCGCCGTCTAAAATCCATAGATGCAATCGCGAATTCGAAGAAGACTCACTCACACGGAAGGCACAGACAGAATTTTCCTCGCGCTCCGAGACCAGTTCCATTGGCAGACCATTGCATGATAACTCCATATCTGAATTCTCCCTCAGCCCAATCACACACACACACACCCTCCATTCCTCCCCCCTCCTCCCCCAACCCCACCCCCTAATCCAAGTCCACCCCCGGAAAGCTCCTCAAAAAGTGGCTCGGACACTCATAGCCACTCGGATTCTTATCCAAATACTTCTGATGATACGCCTCGGCATCCCACCACTCGCCCGCCGGCAGAATCTGCGTAACCACCTTCCCCTTCCACCACTTTTCGTTAACCTTCTTCGTCACCTCCTCCGCAACCTCCTTCTGCTTGTCGTCATGATAGAAGATGCCAGAGCGGTATTGCGAGCCCGTGTCGGGGCCTTGTTGGTTTAGGGAGGTGGGGTCGTGCATGCGGTAGAAGAAGACGAGCAGGTCGCGGTAGGAGACTTTGCTTGGGTCGTAGGTGAGGCGGAGTGCTTCTGCGTCTATTGCCATTCAGCATATTTTCCCCTCACAATCGCCGTGCACCTCAAACCTCACGCAATCCCCATTCTCGGCGTGGGAAAAGAAAGACAAAGTACTCACGACCAGTCCGACCCGAACAAACACTCCTATAACTCGGATCCTTCGCGCTCCCACCACAATACCCCACCCTTGCATCCAGCAGCCCCTTCCCATCAAAAGCCTTGCGATACATATGTTCGACGCCCCAGAAACAGCCCGCCGCCACCGTCGCCACCTCGGCGCCTTCGGGAACTGCCATTGCACCAGCCGTACCGTCGCCGGCCAAGCTGAAGCGTGCTGAGCTGAAGTGGCGCGAGAAGCGAGACAGGAAGCCGGGCATGAGGTTGCTGGCCATGAACAAGAATAGCAGAGGCAGCGCCGCGGCGAATGCTAGGAGCGCGCTTGTGGGGAACTTCGTTTTGGAGCTGGATGGTGTGCTTTGGACAATTTTTGTTTTGAGGAAATTCTGAAGAGGAATTGGTGGAGTTGGGGATTGTAGGAAGATAGGTGAGGGAGTTAGTGAAGGGCAGGAGCTATAAGTGAGCTGGTATAAGGGTCTAGGCGGCGAAATGCTTTAAACTTTCCAATCGTGGCGTCATGGAAGCTAAGCTTCGAGAATTCGGAGCGCAGAACGCAGCGTGGCCCGAGCGGCAAGCCCGATACCGGGTGTGAGCAGACAACGGGAGGCGCGACTACTATGTTTATTTAGCCTGGCGGGATGCTTCGGACTCGGACTTTACGGACTTTATTTTCACCGCTCACTGTTTGATTATCAATCACCGGAATAAGCAAAGCAAAGGGGGGAAGCTTGGAGAGAAGAATTTCAGAAACCTACGGAGCGTGAAATGGGAAAGAGGAATGAGTATATGTGTTTCATGACTTGGCTTGTGGTTTCACGTGTAGCTTGGGGCGGTTTGGGGGAGATAGGGGGTAGCTCTCACCAAGCTCACTTCTTCGTTCACTCAAGTGCCCAAGGCCGTTTCAAGACTTCTTCACAAGAGAAAAAGCGTGTATATATATGCGTTGCATTTGCAACCATCTCTCTAGGTACCCCCTAATTCCTACTCACGCCCACCAAGCTTGCGCGAGGCTATATCAGATCCAAAATCACAGGGCTCTCCTTTTCCCTTCTATAACATCCTCCATTCCACTATCTCACAAAAACACACCGTCCGCCCGAACAGCGCAGACTCAGTATTGACACAATCGGCTTTCCAAATGCCAAGTCCAAAAGGTATCTGAAAGCCCTTCCTCCCACCAATGCACACGTCCTTTCCAAGCGCTGAACATGTCGGTCCCACACCCGGATATACCCCCTCCCTATCCACCGAAGCCTCGCCCTTGTACCGGCCGAAAACCAACCTCGTACCCGTTCCATCTCCTGCCATGCCAAAACCAAAAATCAGGAACAAGAAGCGTGGTTCAATGTGTCGAAAAAGTCCGAGGTTCCTACTTTTGGTACCAGCGCCAGGTGCAGTTTATGCAAATGCTGAAGAAGGATATATGTTGTGTAGTAAAATGCGTTTCCTCGTAGAACAACCGTGGCATCGTGTGCGGACTGAAAATCAAAAAAAATGACGTATGCGAAATGCGAACAATGCAACCGAATAAAGGGAATAGGGTGGATACGCCTGGTCGCCCAATCCGGAATATATGCGACTCGGTCGCCCTCCTGGGCTCTGCGGATGCCGGACCAAAGGATAATTTGTACAGCGGACCACTAGGGCCCCGGAATCGTCGTGGACAATATTTCATCTCCAGGCTTTCCTAGCACGGATATGCTGGTGGGCAGACACTGCTTCGGCGCAGTCCAAGACTTCTTTGAGCGAATGCCGCACCGCATCACATCCCAGAGCGGTATCTCTTCGTGTCCATGCTTGCATAGTCGTCGGCCTGCCATCCACGTTTCAGGCCACCCTCATAAACACTCGACACACTCTCCTGCCACATACTTGGCGTGACAAAACTTGGAATATTCGCTGTCGAGTATTGCTGCGATACCATAGCCTGGCTTCCCGGCGGTAGCTCGCCAACACTAGTCGTATGAATATCCGGCAGCGTAGTAGCCACCGCGCTCGCCGGTGTGCGTATTGGCGGACTCTGGTTAGTCGTCGATGGAGGAGTCTCAAACGCGTTATTCCATTGACTATTCGAAAGAAATTAGATAACTGCGAAAGACGAACGAGAGGGGAAAGGGGCAACTTACTCAAAGATCCTGGTAGGGTTCCAAGTCGAAGTATCAGCCATGGGAAGCATATTAGGCTGCATCATAGGCTGCTGTGCGGTCCGTTGTCCGCCTTGTGCCATCATGACCATAGACTGTACACCAGGCGTGTCATTTTTAGACTGCGAGTCCATGCCACCGACGGAAATTGGTGGAGTAATGGGGTGAGTGATGTAACTGACTTGTGCTTGCGGCAACCCGTGATGCGAATCCATGTGCGCAGTATCCATCGAGCTTGTACGAGTCTGCACTGGTTGGCGGTACTGGCTTTGGCCGCTGCGAGGCGGAGTGCCGTCCGAGTGGTGGGATCGGGGACTTCCGTAGGGAAAGTCGGCTCGAAGCTTGAATGGCTTCGAAAGATTTTCGGAAAAGGCTTCTCGGAGGGCATCGATCTTCTTTTGCATGTCGGGCATGGGCCAGGAGCTGATGCATTTTTCGAGAATTCGCATGTGTCGTGTGAAGTATTCACGAGCATCGGTGTTCAGTTCAGGATAAGGAGAAGTTATTGCGACCTGCCACTGTCAGCAGAGTTTTCGACATTTTGGGAGGACACTTACCAGGTGCAGAACGGCGCATGTCAAGACACAGTAGATGGTGAAATTTATACCACGCTGCATACATAGCAGGCCAGTCAAACCAAAAGCTTGTAGGACTGCTTCCTGTATCCTGCAAAGTGTCTTTGCCGAACTGTAACAGATCAACATATGTTCTCTCCATTCGGCCGTTGAAGAATCCATAAAGCTCAATTGTGGTCTATGAAGCATTATTATGCTGAGGTAATAGTAAGAATGCAAGTTTCCGATGAAGTGAGATGGGAGCCACGGTGGTGAGCCATCCTCGGGAAAGGTGATTTGCAGGTCCTGCGGTAATTCCGTTATCCAGGAGCTGAACATCGGATTGAATTTGGCGAATTCTGGATCCAAAGCCCAGGCTTTGTTCCTCTTGATTCGACCGTACACGGTGTTCATCAAACGAACACCCTTTACGCAGCGAGTGAAGTAGGTAAAGTTTCTCGTGACGTGGTATTCGCTTTCATCGCCAGGGACTCGTGAAGGTACGTCCATGAGAACGGTTTGAGGTTCCACAGCGTTTTCAGTCCGGCCTACATTCATCAGCTTTGTTTTCTTCAAGGGGATCCGGGCACCAGTACCTTGTGGTGAGCCGATCATCAGCTCGCAGATGAACAATGTCTGCCAAATTCTCGATTTCGTGATGCAATCAGCCAAGTTCGAGCCACAAGGCTTTCCTTCCTGATGATCTTCATAATGTTCATCGAGGCCAAGATCTTTCGCCATTGTCACGCATTCCACAACCGTCGTCCATGATCTATAGTAGTAACCTCGTTTCGGTGCAGCTTCTCTAGCCTTTAGTATAATCAACATTGCTTGCAGGGTACTCAATCGTGGGACGTCCATGAATGCATCGAGATGTTCTACAAAATCAGTACGTTGCGATGGCAAAAGAGTCACATGGATATCACGTACTGCTAACCAAAGCTAACCATTGGTGACCTTGGGCGGGCTCATCGGCAAGTTTGCCGGCTATCGCGAATATGGCTTCGATAATTAGAGGAGATATCGATTCCCGGTCCGTATGCCACTGCTGGTAAAACATGGTCTTGTTTAAGACTGGCACATACGGGTGAACATTGTTGAAATAGATGTCGAAATAATGCATCACGGTCTCCTCGTCTGGCATCAACTCAGGGGGAATCCTAATCTTAAGGTCCGGTCCAGTAGTGATGGGCGGAAGGCTCTCCTTGTAGTCATCAAGTGCATCGAAGGCCGGTTCTTGTTCCTCTCCTGCAGTCTTTCTTGACTTTTTGTTGAGATATGGTGCTGTAGCGGGTCAGCCAAGAACTTCCTTATTAATGTACATCGGTTTGCGACATACCACTACCAGTTGGATCCATTTTCAAATCTCCCAGGAGTTCTGCAAGGTCCTCTTCGCCATATTGGTCTTGCGTTGCCGAATAATTCTCTGGTGTCTCGGGGTCCTGCGGAACAGCAGGTGGGCCTTGCTGTAATGGCGGAGGCGCATATGTTTGTTGCGGCATGTAGGGGTTCTGCAAAGGACCACTTGGTGGCAGGTTTCCATATGGCATAGTCGACTGGGGACCAGGCATCGGGGCATATTGAGTAGTCGCATACATACTAACTCCATCAGTGTAAGGAATCTGCTGTGAATAAGTTTGATCGAGTGCTCTCGGAGGCGGTTGGTATTGCTGTTGCATAGGCATTTGTTGGTATTCGCCTTCTCCGTGCCCACCATAACCCACCGGTTCTGGCTCGTAGCCCTGTGCATTTTGAGGATATTCGCGATCGTAATTGACAATAGGCGGGACACAGTGCAACTTGAGGCGAATACAAGCTGAGCATGGCCAAGTATTTGTAGTCGCCGCGTCGCATTTGATCTTTCTCCTTCGACATCCTTCACAAGCGCGCATCACTGGAGCGAGTAAGCAAGTATTCTGTATATGATGCGCCTTTACAAACCTTTTAGCCGCTTGTGGCGGTTATGTTCATCAACGAAGACATAATCTAGACGAGTGAGTCAGCCCAGTTCTGACGGTACCTGAAGATGGGACGGAAGCAAGCCAGCCTTATTTCCATACATACTCTTCTGATTCTCGCGCCCAAAGTTGGTGGGCGCAAAGGAGAAACTCTGCATCTGGGAACTCTGTGGGAGCAACCGTCTAGCTCCAGAATCACCAGACATATTTTGCGAACCTCATCCACCCCAACCAGAATGCGGTCTCAATTGAGGGGATCGCGCGTGATTCCCCAGAATCGGCGCTGAACGAGATTTTTATGCGCCGTCTCCAGTATTGAAACAATAAACGTGGAAGTCGAGTTCAGGTGAAGTCTGCTCAAAGCGTTGGCCGTCGAAACTTATTCGAGGTGCGCGAGGGCCAAGTCTGTCAAGCAAAAAGCTAATAATGGAACTGCAGGCTCATCCAGTAGCCAAAGATAGGTATGCGTGATGCAATTGCCGTTCCAATAGCTGGCGGATCTTATGACAAACACTGCCCGATTATGTTGCGATTGTGCTGATACAGTGATACGCTTTGGGAAGCCAGTCAAGAAGGTGAAACCGGTGGACGTCGATACGGGTGGTCTCTAACCACACTGGATGACAGAAGCCGAAGTGGATCAAATGGGGGTGAGATCCGGGGGAGGGCGATGTTCGCGAAGGGCGGCAGAAGGAATCGTAGGGCTGGTCGCGGGAGATGGGGGAGGATCTCGAGCTTCGCGCGGTGGGCAGTCTCGTGGTGTCTCAGAGCCCAATGTGGTCGCACAAGTTTGAGAGGAAAGGATTGAGATGGCAGGATCAGTTTCGAGGGATTGACGTCGTTCGTCAGTCGAAGTCAATGGGGATTCCCTGTCCCAGCAATCCCTGTGCACCTCGTGTCGCGGTGATGGAAAGTCTGTGAACACGGATCAGAGTACAGCCTACAGGCACGAGATCGGTGGGAGGCGAGATGTCGCAGGGCAGCGTGTCGGTGCTTGGGCCTCGGGAGATGAGATGCAGGGCGTGGATGAGGCACACCTGAAGTGGAAGCAGCAGCTTCGCAGGATGGCCGGACGGTCGCGTGGGAGACTCTCGTCACGGCAGCTGGAAGCGGAAAGGCGTGTCGGTGGGCCGTGGCGCGATCGATAACGTTATATATATGGCGGTATGAGGCTTCGTGACGGTCGAGGAGAAGTATCATTGAAGTAACAAAGTTTGACTCTGGGCTGGGCGGCGCAGCGATGCGACTGGCATTTGCATCTGCACCACGGCGGGGACTTGGGACAAGCTTGACGTTGGATCGGGGGCTGCTAGAGGGCCCTTACTGAAGCTCAAAGAGCACCCGGACTCGGGCTAACACGGTAAGTTGGAGCGGTCCGACACCAGCCCAGAGAATGGCATCCAGTGGTAGTGAGTGGGATAGCCCCAAGAATATGTTGCATCCAAGGTCGAAGGCGGGAGGAGCTTGCGAAGTTGAGGTTGATTCGGTCTTCGCGCCTCGCGCACGGCTTCAATGTTAATAATGCTTGGCTTTGCTAATGGCGCCAGATGCCGAGGTGAGCTGGGCCAAGCATGAACAATACAATTGTCAATTTTCAGATGGCAACACTCGTGTCCAAACGCCCACGCCCCAAGACCTGGCTTTCGGGTCTCTGCTTGCGCGCGGATAGAAGGTCCAGAAAATGGCCCTGGGATCCCTGGGGAGTGGGGTGTCGAGTCTGAGCACGAGGGGAGTGGCTGGGGACTGGATGCTTCCGCTGAACCCAAGCTCCAACAATAAATGCAACAACAACACAATTGGTGATGTGCTCTCTGCAACCTCGTCTGATGCATAGATTGCCTTTGTTCCACCTGTCGCTTCAGCTGTAGAATTAGCACATCTGTTGGCTGCTGCCTTGCCTGAGCAATTTGTTGGCTGGCCACTCAGTGTTCCAAAGTGTCTTAAGACGATATCTGTTATATCTCGTGTCTTACAGCTGCACCGTGAGTCTGTAACTTCATGGCGTGTGGTTCTCCAGAGTGCACTGTAATGATTCCCACCGGGATAAAGTCACACTTTATGCCGTTTTGTCCCCTTTGGGCCTTGACAGGCGATAAGTGGCCCATATGGGCAGATACTTGTGCCCGTATCCGTGACAGGTCGACGACCAAAGCAATCAAAGCTGCTTATGCGATGATTCCCAGACTCCAGACTCTGAGAACCGAAGAACGCGGAATTGGCATGTGGGAAGCCGAGAGACCTGGCCCCATCCCCACAATTACGGGGCTCTGTAGCAATCGAGATGCGGGGCGCCTGGATCCTGGATTCGGCGGGACCGGCTTGCGGCATCTTTTGCCCTGGAGGAGAGCCGTGCTTGACCCCTTTGATCGGGAGGATGGCCTTCCATGGATTTATAACGCGTAGATTTGGTGGCGTCTTTGTAAGCTATATTGAGATCGACATAAGAGAAAGCGTGGAGAAGCTGAGAAAGTCGAGGATCTCGAGATAAAAATAATAGACCTGCTGTTAGAAGACTAGGTTTGTGTCTAACCCCTAGTCGTCGTCTAGGATTGAAAGCGAAAGCGAAAGAGAAAGAGAGAGACATTTGAACTGCTTTTCCTACCGTTGGCGCTAGCAAGTGCCGTTAAGAAAAAGAAAAGTTGCATCCGCAAGCCTCCGTTGAGGGCACCGGTGAAGGTTTCAAACGGCTGGGTCAAGTGAGAATCCGAAATGCAGGGGTAAAGCATTGCGGCATAGGGTTTCGATATTCGCAGAAGCAACTGAAGAGATGATAGATCGCTGGCCGTGACGGCTTCAGGTTTGGCTTCATGTTCGGTCTCATATATCAGACGAGCATGAGTGCCAAGTTGCAGACTCTTTTAGAGTTTGACAACTAACAACATCCTTCGCTAAAGGTCTGGGGAATGGAACACCTTGTTGGGTTAGCCTGTCTCCTCTCTCCTACATGTAGTCCTGAAGCTAGCAGAAGCGGATGTTCTTGTTTTTGGCATTACGAGTCGTGATGCAATTTGAATCTGAAAGCGTAATCGGTTGACCGTGATCTAGCCCGAGAACTTCGGCCTTCGGGCTTTGTGAGATGCTTTTTTTCAAGTCCCGTCGTAGGCCGATCGGCCTGACCTTCCTCTGTCCTATCGGGACGGGAGAGGCCGTCGGGAGAGTTCCACTGTCTGCAGAAAACAATTGTTAGAAAGCAATCAAAAGCCCACCTCATTCGAAGATCTGATAGAGTAGAAATGCACGCGCATGACTCCACAGCGCGTAGCACGTTCAGGCTGGCAATCGAGTGGAGCCCCAGCCAGTGGACGTGCATACGGCAGCGGCCTTGGGATAGGTTGCAGCAATCCCCATTTCGTACGAGGGGTACATATCTCTGTATGTGCCTGCGTATCCTTAAACGCCGGAGCCCAGATTGTACAGTATGGAATGGCGGTGGCAGATGCAGCACCATGCATGTCATCGTAATCCTTCGTTGCCTCATGACCTTGAGAGGCGAATAGTGTCTAAACTCCAAAGTACTGTAGCCGTAACATCGATGTTCCGCCAACCGCTCTGTTGGGATTCGACCATCTGCCTTCTGCTGATGCCCGTGAAGATCTTCCAGAATAGGACGTGCTTCAATTTGGATCCCTGGGTCCGGTTCAAACAAGTTGTATGTGCGTGACCGTGTTTATAATCGTTGATAATCATGTTTGCTTCGGTATGTCCCGCGGGATCCCTGGACAGCTGTTGGCTGCCATGGTTTCAATGGGACCTGTGGGACGAAGAGGGTGACAATGCCCATTGTTTGTGCAACGGATGTACCCTGGCTGTGAAACGAGACTTGCTGAGCCAAGTACTCCAAAACCAACACACCGTTGCCTCTAATCCTCTTCTGCTTGGGAGATGGTGCTGTTTGGAGTGTGGCGGTATTAGGGTCCTGATATCCAGCCGTACATGTAGGCGTTGGATTGCGGGATAGCGGAAGCGATGAGGCGACTTGGTGGCTGAAGGTTAGGGTCAGGGATGGCCGAGGAGCCTCTGCCTCGAGTATACGCGTGTCTGTGATTCCATGCAGGCTTCCATGCAGCAAATGAGAGGTTCAGCAAACATGTCGAGTCAAGCCTGCAGGACTGCAAATTTGCCAGCTGCTGCATCGAAGATCGGACTGATGGGCCAACATTTGTTTCTGATGGATGGAGATGGATCCATGGGCAGCGCGGCAGTTGCCGACCGAGAGGAGTGCAGAGGTATGTTCCAAGTCCACCTTCCCAAAAGAGAGGTAATAAAGGCATTACGAAACAGTCCGTCTGAGGTTCATCATTCATGGGGATGGGTCTTGGTGGAAAAAGTAAGGCCGCGGTTGTGACGTATCAGGCCGTTTCCAGCTCGAGATCATGATGCGCATCGTGGGGTGCAGATCGTTCCTCTAAGGCAAGCGAGGGGGTTCGGCGAACTGGCGTGGTTATGTCGAAAGACGGAGAGAGAAGCCTGCTGAGAACTTGAAATGAATCCATCTGTCGACTGTCGTCAGTTGTGGAGTCCAGCAAAAGTTGACTTTGAAAAAGAAAAAGTGACATCGTGAGGCTTCAGGCGACGGAGGTTTGGGCCAGTCGAATTCTCGGGTTCCGGGGCAAAGCTAGAGCGAGGCTAAATCTGGAACAATATTGATCCGCCGCGCGAAGAAGCAAAAAGCTGTTATCGATAGCGGGCACACGCCTCTTGCTTTTCAACAACATCTTCATGTCAACGACCCCAACCAACCGCCACACTCACACCGCCCGACTGTCTACGCTTGAACTCCTCGGTAACAGCTGCACCACTACAGTTCACAACCGGTCGCTGCACTTCGATCACATCATAAACCGGTCGAGCTCCCCTGCCGGCTTGAACGCAAAGTGCTCGCCATGGACAACGAGAACCCCACTGTGCTCGAGGGTCTCCCTACCCGCAGGACAGCATCGTCCAAAGCCAAGCCACCAGGGTCTGCCATCTTGGAAATCCTCAAGCAGACCGCCGATAAGCCCTACAATATCAACTCCCTGTCTCCGCCCGAGTCTGACCGCTCGGATTCCGACGACGACGATGACAATGTCTTCGAGCCAATCGACGAACAGGAAATCTACGGTATGTTATCAATCATTCCCACTCAAGATCAGAGCTGACATTTTCTAGATTTGATATGCAATATTTCGGACCCTGAGCATCCGCTTTCTCTTGGCTCCCTTGCCGTCGTCAATCTTCCCGATATTCACCTTACTCCGTCACCCGCCACAGCCAAGCCAGGCGACCTCATTCGCTTACTTGTGGAGTTGACGCCGACTGTTTCCCACTGCAGCTTGGCAACTGTCATAGGCCTCGGTGTTCGGGTTCGGCTTGAGCAAAGCCTTCCTCCAAACTTCCGTGTGGACGTTACCATAAAGGAGGGCACCCATAGCCAGGCAGATCAGGTCAACAAACAACTATCTGACAAGGAACGTGTTGCTGCTGCTATGGAAAACGCGACATTGATGGGGGTCATCAGGAAGATGCTCGAGGCCTGTCTTGAGTAGACATCTTTGATCGTCATTTCCCGAGTTTCGACTAGCCACGAGAGACGTGATCGAAACAAACGGACATGAGTGACTTACTTACGGCCAAATGCCTCTGCTTTGCGGCAGAGGAACCCTAGCCCCCGCCCCCGCCTCCCCCAACCGAACGCACTCTCTTGCTCCTGCACTAAGATTGCACCAACTGGCAGGGGCACAAAAGCCCTTGCCGCTAGCCATCTCCTTTCCGGACTCCGAGGGACATGGCAACGTTCCATGTGGCAAACAGAGGTCAAAGCGCTGCAGAATCCTCCCCTGGTCCTTGGCGATTTCCTCCCAAGTACGGGAATTTTACGCGGGCTTCCCCAGCTCCTTCGCGCCAATCGTTGCCCTGGACTCCCCCCATTGGTATGTTCTCGCGACGGTCACTCGTCACTGTCAGGGTACGAAAGTCGGTCAAGAGAACCATGGGTATCTTGCTGACAGATCTGGGTGATCCCCCACTCGACACAACTGCGATCCGCCAAAATTCGAAGTCTGGAAAACATAGAGTGCCTCATCTGTCTTCATAACTTCCGGAAAAACGAAGCATCGTTCACTCTACTGGTCGTTAGACGACGCTGGGCGATAGGATACCCATTTATGGCGTCGGAGATGAGCTGGCGCTGAAGGTGTAGCTGGTTTTGGTCGACAATTCTGCTCCATGGAAGGCCATGCAAGGCAGTATTAGTACAATTTGCATCATTTTCATCATGATCTCGAGATGCATTATTCCGCGTCGTCATTCAGGGGCTCAACGGCAAGAGTGAGGGCGTGCGCAAGCCTCAATCTATCTATAATCTATGTGCGCATTCTAGGTTATTTATTTCCCCGGCAGTAGGCTGCGACACCAGATTCCAGGACCTTACACTCATGCACCAGCAACCACTCTGTTCTCCTGTCACTCATACATCACATCTCCATCACTCATGCCTTAGAGAATGCAGCGTCATGGTATCTCTGCTCCATGAGATCGCTCCCTGAAACTTCTGAGATAAGACCCCCAATCTCGAAACGACCAAGCTTTGCGGGTTCTTAATTCGTCTCAAGTACCGGTTATGATCATCCTTACTTACTATCTGCATAATGCTTATTTCCGGCCCAAATATCTCTGTGCAGAGCTGAAGGCTGAAGCAATACGTGTATTAAAGCCACGAGATACAGCACACCATCTTCACATGGCCTGCATGTCACTTCATTTCTCATCTTGCACCCATCACCATGACACTGGCTATACCAGGATTTGCATACCAAGCTGCATTCCCAACGCGTCCAGAGTCCAGACTCGCGTTGGTGCAAAAGGGTGAGCAAATCATGCCATAGCGGATAAACTCGCTGCGTCTGCAGCCATTCCCAATCCCCATCCATGCCTCCCACGGAAGTTTACATCCCGCATACACACATCAAGTACCCATGAATATCTGAGAGTGAGATAAAACATCTCCCCCACAGGCAGCCGAGGACGGAAACTTCCATCGTCTACCCTCTCTTCCAGGCTCCCCGCAGCTTCTCGCAAGTAGTCCATATCGCGAGCCCTCGCTTGTGCCGGCCTAGCTGGCGATCAGCCTGGACTCGAATCTCCGTGTCGATCGGTCCACGAAACTACCCCACACACACCAATTCCACTAGCCGCTAGTAAACCCATTGATGGCACGCCCAACGGTTGAACGGGCCAACCTCCCACATCCGAAGAACCAATCCGAACAGAGCGGTTCTGACAGGCTGACAGCGGCAACTAGCCGCTTCGAAGTCGGGTACTCGTAATGTTGTGACCACATAGTGACTTCAATGTCTCTCCCGCTGGGCCGCTGCCACGCGGACCCACGTGGAAAGCACTCTTGCGTAAATCATCCGGATTCATCCAACACGCGGGCCGACCACGCAATCCCCAATTCCATACCCAAATCGGTACAAATTTGCGAGTCCATAATAGAATTCCTGTCAACAGCATACGGTATACCTCATAACTACTTGTACCCAGAGTTCCGACCCTTAATCCAATCCCTAGGCCTATCCACTCTTTGATATCATCGTTGAAGTTCAGGCTAAACTGTCCAATTCAGAGCTCCAAAGACCCGCAAAGATGTTAATCGATAGTCTGATAGACGATAAGATCCGAGAGGTCGGCCCTACTACAGTTACAGCACTAACAGTACATGCCAGGCCAAACCCCACGCTCTCGCTCCCGCAACGGCGATCCTGGCTTGGCTTCCCTTTCTCACCGCTAGGCGCGCTAAATGGGGGTTTCCGGACCACCCTCGTGGTGACAATTCTTGTGCGCTTAGTCCGACCTGAAAGTGTTTTTAGATTCCTGGTTATTCGAAAACTTTCCAGTTGTGCGGGATGTTTCTGGACACTTGGAATATTCTTGATTGTTGGAGATATTATCCAGGGAAAAAATTCTTCGTTACTGGGGATATTCCCACTTACTGAAGATATTCCTACTTACTGAAGATATTCCTAGTTCTGCATTCTTCAGAGGGCCTAGGCCGAGCGCACAAGAAATGTCACCACGAGCCACCGTTTCCTACCCACCTACCCTTTTAAGAAAACTAGTACCGCGATACTGTCTAGGGGTAGGTTCAGAATAGAAGCTATTGGGCATTGAAGACTATGTCCAGTCTCCAAGTACAAGTAAGTGCCCTGCAGATAGACAGGACTCAAAGATGCACGGTCGATTCCCGTCGTCTGATGGTGTATTTCCTATTCCTAAGGCTGTGTAACCCAGGACAGCTATAATGCAGATTGTAAAACGCTAGCTTCGTTGGGGGCAGTTCTCGAGTCATACATGTGGAATTTCCCATGGCGTTATGTAGAAGTGTGCTCACCACGCGTCCGCATTGCATTGCTGCGGCAAGCGAGTGGTTGCATCTGCAAAACTGCGACGCATAACGTTGCCTAATGTCTTTTCTGTTTTCAATTTGCAGGAGTGTGGCTCAGGGCTGTGACTCTCGCAATCGCCGTTACTCATGACAGGAGAGCAGCGTGGTGTAAGCTGGAATCGCATCATTCGTCTCATGTTTTTGATCTCATGGTTTCGGACGTGGTGATCGCGCGGATTCTAAAATCCGAGTCCAAGATATTTACAGCACACATGTATAATAATGCAACGCGGTCCTTCATAATGCAAGACCTCGACAATCTTGAAGTGTGTCGAAGATGTCTGACCAGTGCGCAGTTTTGTGCTTGCTTTTTTCAGGCACAGTCCCTTGCGCCACCACACCACCATGCATTTCCACGGCGCCCCCCCGGCTCTACCCGTCTCACGACTCACTCTCTTTCAGATCCAAAAGCTGTGCTGCGCTCATGAGAGGCCTCACTCAACCCCCTCCGCGTCTTCAACGCAAAATCTCTCAACCCAGCAACACATTCTCTCCAAAAACCCCATAATGAGCGCTCCTTTGCTCCATGCTTTCAGATCTTCAAGCACTGGAATGGTGGAGTCAATCTGCCATGGCAGCAATTCGCGCATTTTTGAGCATCAGCTATTGGTGAGAACTGAACATATGTATGTATGATAAAGCAAATCAAACGAGTATAGCGGGGATGGAGCTCGGAAATGACGTCAGTAGAGCTTTTGTGAAAGCAGGATGGTCTAATGATGACGATGACTACATTTAGCAGTCAATGAAGATTCGGGTTTTGTAGAAGAATTCAGTGGCTACTAGTGCTTGGGCTTTGCAGACGATTTGCTTCCGGATTTAGCGACGGGTCAGACATATGAAAGATATGGATGTGTGGGATACCGGTGCTGTATAGGTAGTCACTGGCGTAGCCTGGAGGATCTCACTGGTAAAGAAGGAGGTGGAGGGTTTTGGAATACTCTTTTGCCTCGCTAGTCGCTACTCGCTCCGCTATCTCGGTCCTCGTTGTCTTCACCGTCCCAAGTCTAAATTTGCTCACTAGCTACTATGTAGCTTTCAAAGCTACCCGAAGCTATAAAGACACCCCTCTTCTCGCACGTCTTGGTCTGAATTGTCAAAGTCTAGGAAAGGCGCACTTAACCTGATCGAGAGTATTTTTAAAAACTCGGATTACTACTAATTGTCTGTCACGACCTATATGCTTATACCTTACTTACCTAGATATAGTGGAATAGGAAAAGTGAATATGACACTTCTGACTAAACAAATACAAAGTTCCATAAATCCGAAGATGTGGCCTACCAAGCAGTAAAACCACATAGCGACAACAGAAGACTGTACCAGAGCAGTAATGCATATCTGACAGCAAGATTTCCAAATGACAGTAGTCAATAGTCATGAATTTCTGACCATGACCGGCGACCCTAGGAGCAAGCGGCTTACCCGCAGCTCATCCTTGGTGTGCATTAGGCTAGCCCTCGGTTAGCGAGGGCTAGAGGGTATTTAGGGAGCCCACACACTCTCTTCTACCTTCTCTAATCAAGAACTATTACACCCATTCATACCCCTACATGAGTACTCATGAGACCGGTGAAACCAACAATGAGAGCGTACGAGGAACTTCCTATTGTTGGCTTCAACATTGCTACTTTCTGTGGGGCTTGTGCAAGAGGGTCAAAAACATTGAGAGGTGTGTAATGGTGGAAATATCTGGCTGTAAAAGAAAGGGGGTGAAGGGTTCTCCAAAACCACTCTTGCATACCGCTCACCGACTTAGTTGCATGACGTATAGAAAAGTTTTGCGCGCTCTATCATAATAGGTTGAATTTCGGCCTACGTCTTTCTCGGCGTGTAAACTCCAAAAATGCAAAAGCACATTTCTTTTCTATATTTTCAGATCTTCAAGCAGGAATTGTTCAAATTCAGCTTTAGGAACGAAGCTTACTGGAAGTAACTCAAGTTTTTAAGCATCCACGATGTCTCGCTGTTTCGAAATTGTTGACAGGTGGGCGATCGGACCGATGACAAGAGCCACCTGCTGAATATCGACACCTGCCAATATTTCAGGCACCGCTAGCCCGATTCAGACTGTTCCTATACTGACTCGACTTTCTCATCAAGAGGAGCAATCTCGTGCTTTCATATCTGCCGTAGCTTAACTAGGGCGCTCGTTTCACGTACTTATAGAATTCCCTAGTTTTGTTATTCAGACAACACTTATATTTCGAGGCAATGGAAGGGATGTCAACTCGACTCCTTATGCAAGGTATCGCGCGACGAGCTCCGCAAGCCCTCACCAAACCTACCCAGCATCATCCGCAACGACGCCAAGATCTTCCGCCACTTCGTAGCCAGCTCCAACACCATCACCAAAGTGATGCTCACCAGCCTCTCCAACGCCCTCGGCCTCTGCGGCACGAAAGATTCGAGAATTCGCACAGCAACGACTCCAAGTCCAACAGCACTCTCGCCATGTTCCGCTACATCCCCGGCGACCTGACCAAAGATAAGTACATCGGCCACTAGAAGCACACCGATATTGGTTCTTTGACGCTTCTGTTCAGCGAGCAATGGGGACTGCAGGTGCAGCGACCTGGCTCAACTGACTGGGAGTTTGTCGAGCCGAAGATGGGATGTGCTGTTATCAATGTTGGTGATTCGTTGAGGTTTGCGAGTGGGCAGAAGCTGTACAGCTGTATTCACCAGCTGGTGCCGATCAATACGGAGGAGGAGAGGTACTCGGTTGCGTACTTTTTGCGACCGGCTAATGATGCGAAGTTCCCTGGTGCGAAGGGGAGGATGATCACGGCTAGTCAGTGGCATGATGAGAAGCACATTGTCTTTCAGCAGGACCATGAGAAGCAGAAAAATGGGTATACTGCTCTGATGGGAGGTATGGAACAGATTGTGTAGTGTTGGATGTTTCTAAGAAGTAAAAGCTTTTTGTGGGGAGTTGTATCATGTAGCCCCTTTCGGCATCTCTGGGCTCTTTGGGGCTAGGATATGACAAAGGCCCTTGACAAGGCTAGCATGTTTGAGGGCACTTGAGCTTCTCCTGAGTTAGGTGCTTGGCCAAATTGAATACAGTGGGTGGAAAAAAGTCTGAATACGGCCTACAGTCTCCGCTGGATTGCGAGTATTCCAAATAACCAGGAATATTCCCAGCAACTAGAAATATTCCAGGTGCTTTGGAATATCCCAAGTAATTTGGGACATGTTAAATTGTTGGGAATATTTCTAGTTATTTGGAATATTTGCTATTATTCGGAGACTATAAACCGTATTCAGACATTTTTTCCTCCCACTGTAGTTTCGTCCCTACCTAATCAAGTGTTTGACATTATTTCAGCTTCTTCGAGGTCTTTGGTGAAGCCTTTCAAAACAAGTACAACGGAATACATTTCTAGAAACCTGATCGCCTGATTTAGCTACGCTTCTAGAAGTGGCATGGAGAACCTAGTTTTTTTGACTTCGACATATATAGGGCATCGGATACCTGCGTAGCTTTCCAAATCCCCCTATCTGCAATCCTCAGATTCAGTAATCCCTTACTTCACCATGACGAGCACTCAGAGTTATGGCTGGCCCACCCCGGAAAGGGAGAAGACCATGTACCAATTCCCATGCCGGCACTGCAACAGACCTGGATCTGGCATTCCATTCGCTCGCCTGGATATCGAGACAAAAACACGCGCCCTTGAGAAAAAATTCTCGCTGCTCCAGCCCCCAGTTCAGCCCCAGTCCAAGCTACTGCAGCTCCCCCGAGAGCTGCGCAATATGATCTACACTTACCTCATCAGTCAGCTCACATTCAGAATCCGCTCCAGGACATGTGGGCGTGAAGACTGCCATCCTAAAGCTCGCCTTGCATTCCTCCGGGTCTGTCGACAAGTCTACAAAGAACTTGTTCCGCTATGGCTCCGAGCGGCTTGCCACATTCGAGGATAAAAACGATTTTTCTATCACGAGTGCAGAGCGTGCTTTGGCAGAACACGTTCCACGCTCCGCTCGCTTGCAGATTGGTAATCTCAGATTCAAGATTACTCGATATGATCTCATGGATATGGAGCATCGAATAAGAGGGTGGCTTATCCCATTCGATGACGGTGACCCCGGGGGATTCGCAGACTTGGCCCTGGATACTTTGACTGTTCACCTATCAGGAATTGATAGTTACTGGTGCTTTATCGAGAATCTTGTGACGTCTGGAGAAGGATGGAAAACTTTGCAGATCATCGGCGAACCCATGATGATGGGCTTTGATTCTGGCGTTGGAAGACCCCGGCCAAGCACTTGGAACCACATGCTTCTGAGTCGAGATGGCGCAGAGTCTGGATCATCTGTGACTCTGTACCTGTCAAAGCAGCCACACCGACACGGGGAGACCTCGCTAGGCATCTCGATGTGTCGCATTTTCAATCAGCGAGAGGAAGGGAAGGACGGCTTGATGGAGTTCGATAGGCCAGCTCTGAGTGAGCTGGAGGCTGCCAGCGCGGCAGGAAAGAAGATCATGGTCATTGTCAAGCGTGGCAAGAACGTGCCTACACGCCGAGGATTGGTATTTAAAAAGGACACCAAAGGCTAAAGCCGTCCCATTGCTGGTTGAGGTCCGCGAGGCTTCGTCAAAGTACTGTAACGATAACTTTCGGAATCAGCATTCGGCTTTGCAATTGGAAGACAGAAGTTAGAGCTTCTATGAAGCCGAGAAAGTACATGATAGTCTTTAGAAGTGGAACGAACGAATGCATGAAGCTATCTCGTGGTGACAATTCTTGTACGCTTGTGAATATCTCCAATAATGAAGAATATCGCAAGTAATCAGGAATATTCCGAGTGACTGGACGGTTTTCGAATAATCAAGAGTATTTCGAAAATGCATATCTCGAATATACTCTCAAGTCGTAGTACCTTGGCTGAGCGCACAAGAATTGTCACCACCTAACAAGTACTAGCGTGCAGCGGAAGAATATTTCGCCGAAAGCAAGTCGCGAAACAGCTTCGCGACTTGCGAGCTCACAAAACATCGGCCGAGCTACGCATCTCCAAATAACCGCATAATTCGTCGCACAAACCCTTGCGCAGACCTCAATCATGGCGGCGCAACCGATGTCGTCGGCGGTTCCTCCCAATGATGTCTACGGCGGAGGTACTCCATTCCCCACCCAAGCTTCCGCAACCTCAACCGCTGACCCTCCGCAGACGAAGTATCCGCTCTAGTTCTCGACCCCGGCTATGCCTACACACGCGCTGGATTTGCCGGTGAAGACATACCCAAAGCCGTAGTCCCAGGCTACTATGGCGCCGTGGTCAAAGACGGAGAAGCCGATAAACTGCTCTTTGGCGACAACTATATCCATACGCCTCGCGATGGCCTCGAGATCCGGAATCCCATGGACAAAGATGGCATAGTGCAAGAGTGGGATTCGGCGACTAAGTTGTGGGAATACGCAATTAACTCGCGACTTACGAGTTTCAAGCCGGTGAACAATGGCAAGGGCAAAGGGAAGGCTGTTGATGAAGATACGGTCATGGAGGGCATGGATAGTGTGGAAGATGGAGATGGAGGCTTGGAAGAGCATCCGTTGTTGATGAGCGAGACGGCGTGGAATACGCCGAAGAACAGGGAGAAAAGTATCGAGGTGGCGATGGAGTCGTGGAATTGTCCGGCTTTCTGGCTCGCGCGAAACAGTGTGCTGGCTGCGTATGCGGCTGGCAAATCTACAGCACTCGTCATTGACGTCGGTGCCACGACTATTACCGTGACGCCTATCCACGATGGCCTGATCTTGAAGAAGGGCATCCAACGATCCGGGCTCGGTGGAAACTGGCTGGGTGACCAGGTCAAGCATATGTTGTCGACGCAGGAGCCACCAGTCGACATCGTGCCCCACTACATGATCAAGAGCAAAACAGCCGTCAACCACGGCGAGCCGGCCAAAGCCACCTACAGAAAATTCGACTTCTCGCCCTCCCAATCCTACCACAGCCTCCAACAAGACCGCGTCATAACCGAATTCAAAGAATCCGTAGTCCACGTCTGGCCCGGCCAGGGCCGCCTCTACAGCGGCCAAAACGAAGACTACGTAAACACCCATCCCGGCCGCCCCTTCGAAATGCCCAACGGCTACAACCAGATATGGAAAATCGAGCGCTTCAAAGTCGCCGAGGGCATGTATGACGAAAAGGCCGCTTATATAACTTCAGGCAGTCCAAGCGCACCTTCGAAGAGTGAAACCATCCCGGAAATGATCAAAGCGTGTATGGGCGGCGTGGACATCGATATCAGAATGCACCTCCTGGGCAACGTGGTAGTGACCGGTGGCGGAAGTCTGCTCAGCGGCTTCAACGACCGGTTGTACAACGAGCTGAGCAGCATGTTCCCGGGTGCCAAGGTCAAGATAACAGCAGCTGGCTTGTCGGCCGAGAGGAAGTTTGGTGCTTGGATTGGAGGAAGTATTCTGGCGAGTCTGGGAACTTTTCACCAGATGTGGATTTCGAGGAAGGAGTATGAGGAGTTTGGTGTTGGGGTGGTGGAGAAGAGGTGCAAGTGAGGAAGAGGTGGTGCTTTGTGCTGCGATGGGACTTCTTGCTAGAGGATGGGCTGGTGGTTGGGCTATGGCGTATGGTGTTTGGTGAGAGCTGGGCTACTGGGTATAATTCTATCAGATGGATTTCGCGCCCACAAAAGTTAGCATAGAGTGAGAGATGGTATCAGCACCAGAAATCCAAGATGACTTTGAGGAATTACGCTCAAATGCTCAGCATTTCAGTGCAATCTAGACTTGGCAACGTATGAGCATTAATTCCAGGATCTTCTCATCCCATTGAGGCTGCCCCTATATTTATCTGTAAAGGGGATCAATAAATGTGTCAGGTCTATCATTCAACAGACACTTTTGCCTTTTGGAATTCGAGAGTCGGAGGCGGAGGCGAGTGTGAGGCCAAAAAAAAACCTGCAAAAGATTGCGAGGACAAAACTAAAATAGTGCCCGAACGGCATTCTCATGCATGGTACTGGCGAGCTAATTGTGCAGGACAAGCAGTCTACTTTGTTACACGTTGACACGTCCGAATAGGAATCTGGGTCTAGGAATCTGGGTCTAGGATCCTCGTGACGCGCATCAAAACGAGTGGAGCAGAGTGAAGCAGTGACTTGGACAGGCTACATTTAACGAGTCTGTTTTGTTGCACATCTGATATATCCGGGTAGGAATACGGGCTAGAAATACCTTATGGATAATGGGCTAGGGGTGAAGCGTGGCTTGAGGCGTGGCTTGAGGCGAATAGGCTGCTTTGTTGCACATCGTATGTATACTATGTCCGGACGGGGTCTGTACGGGCGGGGGAGCATGGGAGCATGGGAGCATGGAGAAGAATCGGTGGCAGCGATTCTACGTGTAGCAAAATATTTGGAGCGCGATACTTGATATGGGCAGGCAGTTTCTCTACATCAATCTCTGCTGTCGCTTGAATCTTCAATTAGGTACCAAGATGTCGGATGATGCTTTTCATTGTAAGTCATAGTAAAAGAAGGTAACTTGGTTCCTGCATGGATAGCATGGGCGTTATACATGTAGTTGTTAATCAATGGTGCTCGCAAAATCAGGCCCTCAATTCCATCTTCCCACACCCCTTTTTCCTTCTCCATTTTCCATTTTCATCGTACTGTGTACATCCTTCATTCTGATCCATAAACACCTCCCCTTTCTCTCACTCCCACCACTCTCCCACCCTCTCTCTCACCCGTTCCTACACACTCTCTCCAAGCCGCTGACCTAAAAAAAAACATCAAAAAATCTGCGAAGCCAACCCCAGGACTCCCACATCTAAACCGAAAGTTTACCAGCCTACCTACGTAACGTGCCACCAACAATTTAGGAATTCGAGTCCCAGCCATCCAATACTTTCTCCTGAAGCACAGAGCGATCACAAACTTCTAAGAGAGTTCCACCGCGGCCCATCCCAAAAGCCAGCGACAGCGACAGCACGTTCGTGTCAAACGGTGCTCGAACGTAAGCGAGCCATGTCTGCTTCCTATACCTAATTGCCACGGCGTTCGAACCACTGGGCCCAGGGAGCTCTTTGACTACCTAGCTGGGAGTGTTGGGTGGGTTTTGGTAGATGTGGTGTGGCGGAGAAAGTGTTGAAGGGAGTAGGAAGGGCAAGCGATGTGTGAAGAGGGAAGGAGCACGAGGCTAAGAATTAAAAAAGAGCCTGTGGCTAGACTGAAGACTCGCCGCGGAAAGAAAGATGTTGTGGCGAGCAGTGCTAGGCGAGCGGACAGAAAGGGGGCTTGGAATGTTGGACAAGATATTTTGATGCTTTCTAGCATGTAGCCTGAGCAAACTGAATTCTGCTGAAACAGAAGGCAGTATGGTAGGTACTCTGTGATACAGTGAGGCTGTTAGCGTCCGTTCAAATCGCTTGTATACTAGCAGACGGGAAATTCTGAAATCGAGTAGTGAAGGCATCAGAAAATCTCTCCGGCAAAATTACAGTATTAAAGGGGCCTGTCTCCCTAGGTATCTATTTACGGAAACTTTTTTTTGTACCAGCTTCCCTGCTTTTTGAAATGAAGTAAAATACCATTCAGACGCTCATAATCTATTGCATCTCAATGACAAGCGCAGAGGCTCCTCCGCCACCGTTGCAGATACCTGCAACACCAATCTTGCCCTTCTTCTCTTGCAGCACGCTAATCAACGTAGTGACAATTCTGGCACCCGAGCAACCCAGTGGGTGACCCATAGCCACAGAGCCACCGTGGATGTTAACACGATCAGGAGAAAGACCCAAGATCTTGCAGTTAGCGAGCGCCACAACAGAGAACGCCTCGTTGATCTCATAAGCATCAACCTGCGAGTCCTCAACCTTGGCGTGCTTCATAGCCTTAGGGATGGCCTTGGCAGGAGCAGTCGTGAACTTGCTAGGCGCCTGGTCCGCATCGCCCCAACCCAGGATCTTAGCAAGAGGCTTAACACCCAACTCCTTAAGCTTGGCTTCGGAAACCAAGACAACGGCAGCGGCGCCGTCGTTGATGGGTGCTGCGTTGGGTGCGGTGATGGTGCCGCCGTAGACGGGACGACCGGCCTTGAGCTTCTCGATGTTGAGGTTCTTGACTTCGTCGTCTTTGTCGATCTTGATGTTGGGCTTGCCGCGACCGCCGCTGACTTCGATAGGGGCGATTTCGGTGAAGAGACCGGCTGCGGTGGCCTTTTGGGCGCGCTGGTAACTCTCAATGGCGTATTCGTCTTGCTGTTCGCGGGAGATAGAGTGGTCTTGGGAACACTCTTCGCCTTGCATGATCATGTGCTCTTTCTTGCCGAAGGCGTCGGTCAGACCGTCGCGGAGGACTCCATCGATGAGGGTTTGGTCGCCGAGCTTGGAGCCGGTGCGGGAGGTGGCGAGATAGTGGGGGGCGTTGGACATGGACTCGGTACCACCGGCGACGATGACGTCGGCGTTGCCGGTCATGATGGTTTGGGCTCCAAGGATAATGGCTTTGAGGCCGGAGGCGCAGACCTTGTTGACGGATGTTGCGACAGTCGTGTCAGGGAGACCACCTAGGATAGCACATTGTCTGGCAGGGTTTTGGCCCAGGCTTTGGTGATATGTTAGCCATTGCACGACTGTTGAAGTTTTGAGGCTTGAACTCACTTGGCAGACAAGACGTTTCCGAAGAAAACTTCCTCGACATGTTCGGGCTTGACTTCAGGAACACGCTCAAGAGCAGCTGGACTCGAGTTAGTATAGGTTTTCAAAGTATTTCCAGTATATATCAATTGTTAAACCTGTCTCACATACACTTGATGGCGTGGGCTCCCAATTGAGTGGCGTTCAGGCTCGAGAGAGACCTGACAGGTAAAGTTAGCTGAGCTCCTAAAGTAAGCTGGCAGAAAAAGCTTTGGTCCAGCTTACCCAAGGAAAGAACCAATTGGTGTTCTCACGGCGGAGACGATGTAGACGGGAGGAAGGTTCGACATATTTGCAGGAATTGGATTTTGGACTCGATGTTTCAGCTCCAGCGATGTTTTAAGCAAGAAATTGGATTGTTCTCGAAGTCCGATGGCGGATTTGCTCTCCAATGGTGGCGGTGTGTCTTAATATTGTCCCTGAGGGGTCCAGTGGGGTTGAATGCAAGGGTCCAGCACGCTAAGACGCTAGCGGCTTAGTGCCACCTTGAAGTCAGGTGATCAGCGGCCTAGAAATCGCAGCCGCAGATCAAGGACGCGCTGAAAGTTTTGGGCGCGAAGCGACAGCTTGACGACCTCTACGTGAGCTCTTTTCCGGCCTCCAGCTTCATCTTCTTCTCCTACGACAATCGCAAATCATATCCGACACCATGGATGACCTCTATGATGAGTTAGACGCCCGCCCTGTTGTTCAATCCTCAAAACCAAGCTGATTATCGCCTCTAGGTTCGGTAACTTCATTGGTGAGGCCGAAGAGTCGGAGGAGGAGTCGCAGCATGGCGTCGATGCCGGCGCATACACATACGATGACGAGGAAGATGCGCCAGAACCGACAGGCCAGGAGTTGATGGAAATCGACGGTTTGCGCCGCCTCAATTCTCTGTCTCGGCACAAGAACTGACGTCCCATGCAGAAGATGGCCCTTCAAATGCCGTTATCCTTCACGAAGACAAGCAGTACTATCCGACAGCGGAGCAAGTCTACGGTCCAGATGTCGAGACTATGGTCCAGGAGGAAGATGCGCAGCCACTCACTCAACCCATCATCGCGCCCGTCGAGAAGAAGCGGTTCACCATCCAGGAGGCTGATTTACCGGCCGTGTACTACGATCGAACGTTTATGACCGACCTCATGAATTTCCCCGATCAAATACGGAACATAGCCTTTGCAGGCCATTTACATCACGGAAAGACGGCTTTAATGGATATGCTGGTGTTGGAGACTCACAACTTAATGCAAGAGAAGCTGGATAAGAGGACTGGCAGGAAAAGGGACGAGCAACTACGATACACCGATATCCATGTTCTGGAGAGGGAACGAGGACTATCCGTCAAGGCCGCACCAATGAGCCTGGTCCTGCAGAGCTCGAAGGGCAAGTCACATCTCGTCAACATCATAGATACTCCCGGACACGTCAATTTTGTCGACGAGGTTGCCGCTTCATTGAGGCTAGTCGATGGAGTGGTTCTGGTTGTCGATGTTGTCGAGGGAGTCCAAGTCAACACGGAGCAGATTATCAAATACGCCGTCCTCGAGGGCCTCCCTATGACCCTCGTGGTCAACAAAATGGACCGTTTGATACTGGAGCTGAAGCTACCCCCTACGGACGCATATTTCAAGCTCAAGCACGTTATCGAGGAGGTGAACACCGTCATCGAGAACACCCTTCCAGGCCAAGGCGAAAAGCGACGAATAAGTCCCGAGAAAGGAAACGTACTCTTCGCATGTAGCAGTATGGGATGGTGCTTTACTTTGCAATCATTTGCAAAGATGTACGCGGATAGCTACCCCGGCGTCAACACCACCGAGTTTGCCCGACGGTTATGGGGCGACATTTTCTACAATCCGAAGAAGCGGTCTTTTACCCGGAAAGCTGTCGAAGAAAGAGCGAAGAGGAGTTTTGTTAACTTTGTGCTCGAACCCATCTACAAGCTTTACTCACACACCATCAGTGAGAGTCCTGAAGACCTCAAGGAGACACTGGCGAAGCTAGGGATTTTCCTCAAACCATCACAGTTCAAGACTGATGCCAGGGTTCTGCTGAAGCTTGTCTGCGAGCAGTTCTTCGGCGCTGCAAGTGGTTTCGTGGATATGGTTGTGGACCATATTCCTTCGCCAGCTGAGGCAGCCGAGGAGAAGATCAAACGATATTACACCGGACCACTGGATACGAAAGTCGCGAAGGCTTTACAGACCTGTGATCAAGATGGGCCGCTTGTCATTCAGATAACCAAGTTGTTCAACACCAGTGATGCGAAGAATTTCAATTCGTTTGGAAGAGTTATGAGCGGTACTGCTCGTCCTGGGCAACAAGTCAGGGTTCTCGGAGAGGGATACTCTTTGGACGATGAGGAAGATATGAGCATGGCAACGATTTCCGATGTATGGATCGCTGAAACGCGATACAACATCCCCACAGATGGAATTCCTGCAGGAAACTGGGTGCTATTAGGAGGCGTTGACAATTCCATTGTGAAATCAGCCACGCTTGTCCCACCCAAACTGGAGGACGACGAAGATGCATACATCTTCAAACCGATCACACATTTTACGGAGTCTGTGTTCAAGGTAGCTGTGGAGCCCATCAATCCATCGGAACTGCCCAAGATGTTAGATGGCCTGCGGAAAATCAACAAAAGCTACCCCTTAATCACAACCAAGGTGGAAGAATCGGGAGAACACGTTATTCTGGGAACCGGCGAGCTGTACATGGATTGCGTTCTGCACGACCTGCGTCGACTCTATGCAGACATGGAGATCAAGGTCTCAGATCCAGTCACACGATTTTGCGAAACCGTCGTCGAGACGTCTGCGATCAAATGCTACGCCCTGACTCCCAACAAGAAGAACAAAATCACAATGGTGGCTGAGCCCTTGGACCAGGGCATTGCGGAAGACATTGAGAGCGGCAAAGTCAGCATCAAGAACCCAATTCGCGTGACGGGCAAGTTCTTTGAAGAAAACTATGGCTGGGATTTGTTGGCTTCGAGAAACATTTGGGCTTTTGGACCTGACGACATGGGTCCGAATATTCTGCAGAATGATACACTGCCATCTGAAGTAAGTTTGTTTTAGAGTTGATGGTGTGGTGTTGTGGGAATTGGGGGAAATGACTTCCTAGTTGGGCCGTTTTTGATGCTGATTGGATCTGCAGGTGGATCAAAGGATGTTATCGCAGGTTCGCGACACCATCCGACAAGGTTTCAGTTGGGCGACTCGAGAAGGTCCCTTGTGCGAAGAGCGTGAGTATCCCTAATCTCGGAGAATATTCTTGCGTCTTTCCAGCGCCGATCTAGCACTAACGATGATCACAGCAATTCGTAATTCAAAGTTCAAAATCATGGATGTGGCACTAGCAAGCGAAGCCATCTTCCGCGGTGGCGGCCAGATAATCCCCACATCGCGACGTGCCTGTTACAGCGCATTTCTCATGGCCTCACCCCGGCTCATGGAGCCCGTCTACTCATGCTCCATGACCGGCCCCGCGGACAGCGTCTCCTCGCTCTACACCGTCCTCGCCCGCCGCCGCGGCCACGTCCTTTCCGACGGCCCCATCGCCGGCACACCCCTCTACCGCGTCTCCGGCCTCCTACCCGTAATCGACAGCTTCGGTTTCGAAACTGACTTGAGAATTCATACCCAAGGACAAGCTATGGTTTCTCTGGTGTTTGATCGATGGAGCATTGTGCCGGGCGATCCGCTGGATAAAGAGGTGGTGCTGAGGCCGCTGGAGCCGGCGGGGGCGCAGGCCACGGCACGTGATTTTGTACTGAAGACGAGGAGGAGGAAGGGGTTGAGTGAGGATGTGTCGGTGGCGAAGTTTCTGGAACCGGAGTTGTTTGCGAGCTTGAAGGAGAGTGGGTTGTTGGACGGGTAGAGCCGGTGATGGACTGCATGGAGGGGCGTTGGGTGTTGTGGAGGCGCAAAGGATGTGAGTCTGAAAAAAGCAAGTCATTCAAACAGCGCACGGTCGGATCCGTCTTCGATGAATAAGAAGAGAAATGTCATGCAGAAGGCGTTGCAAGTGATGCAGATGCAAGCACTCGCTCTCTGCAGCGCTGCAGCAATGCAATAGGTGAGCACACATCACACACCTCAGCGGCAATGCTGATGGGAAGTTCCATAATGACCTGGAGGTCGCCCCCGCGAATGCTAGTGTTTTAGAATATGTATATTCTGTGTTACACAGCTCTAGAGTAGACGGGATTTGCCATTGCATTTGTCTGTCTGTCTGCAAGAAGCGAAGCTTCTGTCAGCGAAGCTTCTGTCAGCGAGCGTCGAAGTCTCGAAATTCCACCGACACTTCAAAAATAACGCACCACGGCTCACCACTTTACTTGTCAAGTATCAACTGCCCTACCGCTCGCTCAACGCCCGTGGGTCAAAGCCAACCGTTCAGCCTCCCGGCCGAGCTATATCCTCCGCCCGTAGCCAGGCTAAGATACTGGACTGTAGACATTTCTAGTCGAGAGCCATGTCACCGCCGCCAGATGGGGCCTTAGGCTGTGCCACTGGACGACCACCGGGCCCCAAATTCCAGACATCGTTCATACTTCGGAGCTTACTCCGGTCTTCAGCTTCTTTTGCCCTTCGGGTCCAGATCTCTAGTGATATCATTGGTTTTGCAAAAATTAAGGTTGAGCCGAAAAATGAATTACTCGCAGTGATGCATGTTCAGACTTGTGCCACCATCGAAAGTGCGGAGGGAAAGTCAATTGAGAGAGAGATTTGTCTGGAATTGCTTGAATTCCACGTGCGATTTGCTCATGAATGTTCGTGTTATGACCTAATTCCTAGCGAAGAATGGAAATCCATGTGCTACTAATGAATGTCAAGTATCCAACAAACTACTAAACGCTGGAGGGCAGCTCGACCCAGATATGGAACCTAAAGGGCAGCCTACGGTAATGGTCTCAAGAGAAGAGCCTCGCACATTGAGCGTGCAGCGGCGTATGCAAGGCGTCTAGATCTTTTCGGCGTCGGCCTTTCCAGCTTTGATCTCATCCTCGTATGTAGCTGTGTTATCACAGTCAGCAGAGCTGTTGCAGGTGAAAAAAAGCATGGAGATAACAATATGGACAACATACAGTAGTAATTGAATGGATCGTTGGAGTCACGCTTGGCTGCATTGGCCTTTGCAGCTTCGATCTTTCCAGCTTTGACTTCGTCCTCGTACGTAGCTGTGTTCGCGGCCACAGTCAGCAAGCTGTTGCAGGTGAAAGCAGTGTGATGATAACAATATGGTCAACATACAGTAGTAATTGAATGGATCGTTGGAGTCACGCTTGGCTGCATTGGCCTTTGCAGCTTCGATCTTTCCAGCTTTGACTTCATCCTCGTACGTAGCTGTGGCGCCACAGTCAGCAGAGCTGTTGCAGGTAAAAGCAGTGTGGAGGGGGCATGGATAACATACAGTAGTAGTTGAACGGATCGTTGCTGTCACGCTTGGCTGCCACGGCTTTTCCAGCCTTGGCTTCACCCTCGTACGTAGCTGTGTTTCGCCAGTTAGAAGAGCTGTTGCAGGTAAAAGCAGTGTGGAGGGGACATGGATAACATACAGTAGTAATTGAACGGATCATTAGAGTCACGCTTGACAGCATCGGCCTCCAGCTTCTCCTTGACGGCTGCGGCCTTCCCTTCGTAGGTAGCTATTTTCCGTCACAGTTAGCAATGGAAGCTGTTGCAGGTGAAATGGACAACATACAGTAGTAGTTGAAAGGATCATTAGAGTCACGCTTGACTGCATCGGCCTCCAGCTTCTCCTTGACGGCTGCGGCTTTGCCTTCATACGTAGCTGTGTTCCGCCAGAGTTAGCAAAGCTGTTGCAGGGAGATGGACAACGCACAGTAGTAATTGAACGGATCATCAGAGTCACGCTTGACTGCACCGGCCTCAGCCTTGCGAGCAGGAGCAGCGACTGGAATGGCCAGGGCGTAGACGAGAGGCAGGCCGACGCCGGCGAGGAAGAGTGACTGAGTGAGCTTCATGGTTGCGGATGGTATGAGAATCCGAGAATTTTCGATGCAGAGATTTTGAAGTGTCTGAGGCGTTGCGGATGCTCTACCTTCGTCGATGGGCAGCTCGTCATTCTGTGGACATTGGAGTGGTATTTATACTCGGATCCGGTGTTCTGATAGAGCCCTCGCATCGGCTCAGAACAGCGATCAAGATTTCGGAGGCACATTACACTTTGATACTTGGACAGAGGGGGCTTTTGTATTGGAGTATCGAGTATTGAGAGGTTTGGCAGATTGGTTGGGCAGCTAAAGCCTCATTCCAGAATGGCCTCTTGAGTTTGGGTTGACGCTCGACCAACTCTTTCAGCTCCCGACTGGAACCTCCAAGGTCACGAGTACGTAATGGATAGGTAAAAGGTAGCTTTCAAGGTCGCATGAAGAGAGCAAGCATTAGGCGATACACGTGGCAGAACGAGCGGGCTGGAATTGATAAATCCAACTTCTTGCATTCGATTATCGCAACTTTGCGCGTCTCGAGTCTGCCGAGTATGATATTTAGACGAGCTATCAAAACATGGCAGTGATGTTCCAACTCACTTGACTGACAGAACGCTGCAAGGCAAGCCAGATTTTGGATATTTAGGAATCTCGGGATATATGAATCGACCGTTGAAGGCAACAGTCTTCAATCCTATCCACTACCACACAGACGTGGGGGCCGTGGGGGGAAGAGACCCATGAGTAATGAAGGAAACTGAAAACCCGATTACCTCGAGTGTCGAGTCAAGTCGCCCTCAACCAATGTCCTGATCAACGATGTCTACTGCCGTGCATGAGGCGATCGTAGCGCGACAAATAAAGTTGATGGTATTGGTGTCCACATGTGAAACTGATTGGATAATGGATATGATAGAGCTTCATGCCGAACAGCTGATACCCGGGACTAGAGGCTTTCATGAGACTTTCGGTGATGAGATTGAAGAAGGCGGAATTGGTAGACCTGGAATGGAGAAAAAAGAGCGGTCCAGCGGATCAGCGGAATGTGGAAAAGCTTACATGTAATGAGAGGAAGTGCGGTTGAGTTTTGATGGAGGATTTATATTCTTGTCATGCGGGGGCAGCCTTCCCATTTCTTGGCAACGGGTCACGGGGGCGGATGGCCCGTGCGCCACTTGATATTTCCAACGTCAGGGCCGTTTCACTCCCTCTTCCCTACCATACCTCCCAATCTTAGTCGCCAAATACCCCCGAATCCATACTGGTGACGCAGGGATGAGGGATCCTTTAACTCAAGAGCCCATTCGAGCATACACATGTGGACATAACAACGCCACAACTCAGCACCAAAAGCCGCTTCTGCTAGTTTCAACCACGCCCCAGCATTCTCAGCATGCTCTAGTAGCTTGACTGCTTCCGGGCCCTCAGCGTGCTCCCAAAGCGGTAGAGTATCCCAGTGGTCGGCAAGGCGATCCCAATCGACAAAAACGCCAACATACTATTTCCCCAGCCATACCCCAAGGTGTCGTACATCTTGCTTGAGAACAAAGGAAACGCAAAGGCCAATAGACTCCTCAGCACCTGCGTTGCAGCCGATGCCGAGCTCACGTGCTCAGGATATGCGTCCATGACGTATGCATGGAGCGTGGTGTCGAATGTCTGCATGCCGAGCGAGAGCAACGCCGCGCCAACATCGACGACCAGCCAGAAGAGGTGGTATTGCGCCGCCCACCCGTACAGAATAAGGCCGATGGGCGTGATCAAAACTCCCGGCAGCAGAAGCGGGATTCGGTCCTCCGGTATGTGTGTGTTTCCGTTGCGCGCCGCCAGTCGTTTGTAGAAGTAGTCCATGACTGGGCCACAAATTTGGGAGCCGGAAATGGTGCCGGTGCAGATGGCGATGTAATGGAGGCCGGAGATGGAGATCGATTCGCCGTAGGCATTTACCCAGAGGGAAGAGAAGCTTGCCAGTGCAAAATACAGCAAGCCGTAGTTGATGCCTGCGAGAATGGCCTGGATCTGGATAATCGGGTGGAATGCCAGCAGACGAAGGGGCCGGGATAAGCTGCGGCCTAGCTTCCATGCAGCAGAGCGGCCGGATTCGCGTATGTCCATCTCGGTGTGATAGCGAGAGTCGCCCGTCTCTTTACGCTTTTTTTCAGCTCGACGCCGGAGCAAAACTGGTGCAAAGCTCTCGAAGAAGAGGAAGAAGGAGGCTACCTCGACGGTGACTTGGAGAATGGTGGTTGCCCAGAACATCCAGCGCCATGTGGAATACTGGACAATGAAGCCGCCCACAATGGGGCCTACCGCAGAGCCGGTGAGAGGAATGAGCAGGTATAGGCTCAAAGAACGCCCTCTTTGCTTTGCTGACCAGATATCGGAGAGCACCCCATATGCCAGACTGTACACGGCACTGGCGCCAAAGCCTGCCAGCAAGCGAGCTGCTATCAACAGGCCTTTCGAGTTCGCAAATCCACAAACGAGGTTCCAGATCAAAAACCACACATTTGTAGTATGGAAGACTTTGCTTCGGCCGTAAATTTCTGAGAGCGGGCCGACCATGAGAGGGCCAAAGGCTGTCGCTAGAAGGTATACCGACAGTGCCATGGTTGATTCGGTAGTGGACATATCTAAGTCATCTGCTATGGTGTCTATCGCAGGTGCCATCATCTACCTCGGTGTCAATTGTCATATTTGGGCGGTTTGCGGTTTGAACAGCAAGGATCGGAAAGCTGGAGCCATACCGTTGAGACCATGATGCGGACGAACCCCGTACCGGACACGGCTACTGTGACTCCCCATTTCAACTTGGTGGACCAATTCAGCGGGTTTTCGGCGTCACCTGGACTGAAGTCCACGAGAAAGGCCTCATCCCACTCAGCCTCCGCGTCGGCGGTAGCGGGTTTTGCCTCGCCACGTTCTTGAGCATCGGGGCTGCCTTTCTCGTTGTGCAACTCGAGCTCGCCCATCTGGGCAGTTTCCGTGGCTTCGACATGCATGGTAAGGGCGAGGTTGAAACAAAGAACAAATTCGATTATGGGCGGGCTCGCAGAAGCCACATGAGAGTGGGATACACCCGCTTAACAACAAACCTGGGGCGACGGTAGGGGAGGCATTGAGCTCGGATCTGATAACAATCCGCTCTTTAAGTCCGAAAAGCAAACATTGGCTGTAAGTGTTGGTTGGAACAAAGCGCGGATCTGACAACAAGTAGTGGAACAAGGTTCGGATCTGATAACAATCCACTCTTTAAGTCCGAACTCGGATCTGATAAGAAGCCACGCGCAGAAGTGCGAACCAATGAACGATGAGATGGGTGCATGGTGGCGTAGTACAGACAGGGGGCAAAGAACGGATGGTTGCTTTCGGACTTGCTTGATATGGATGTGAGCTGTTCTCCGAGCGTAACTCCGTAAGTGAGCTTTCCCAGTGAAGCTTCTTGGCACAGAAGTTCCTAACGGCGATAGGAATGCGCTTGGGAAGCTACTACTATTTACATTGGGGGTGATGTGGCGCTTGTGTAACCCCCCGCCTGTTTAGCTTTGCGCCGCCTCCTTCGAATACTTCGCAGCATTTTGGTTCCATCCGTCTACCCAGTCCGCAATATAGCCTGGCGTACCAGGGAACAAATTTGTGGGTGCCGGAATCGGTTCTCCGTAAACCATTCGAGCCGGCACCACACCCGCCCACACCCCCTTTCGCATTTCCTCATCCTTGAGGTCTCCTCTCGCCTCACCTGTCGTTCCTGTGCGTACCTTGACACTCGCAGAATGAATGTCGACGCGAAGGATCCCGGTGCTGATCAACTCCGTCTTGCTCGGGTAGCGTGTATGCTGCCAGCGCTCGGGGACAAGATTGTTGGTGATGAGCTCCATAGCCCAGAGCCGCTCCGGCTCGTCCGTGACGACATGGGCCTTTCCAAACACAACTGCGGACCGGTAATTGCAGCTGTGGTGGTTCGGTGTCAGCGCGAGGACAATGCCGTCCATTAGCGTTGCCGATACGCAGACGGGGATGCCCGAGTGCTCGCCGCTGCTGCTATCGGTGGCGTCGCGAGATAGACGCAGGATGCGTGAGGAGATGTAGCCATGGAGGTACACGGAGCGCCGGCTGTCGGCGTCTTCTTCGGTTGGATTGAAGCTTCCGGTGCAGCCTATCATGGGCAGAATTACAGGAAAAGCAAAATCATCTTGGTCTGGAGAGGTGTGAAATGCGATGTTGAGGATGGGTGCCTCGTCAATGACCGGGTAAATCTGCTGGTATTGGTATTGGCCTAAGGGTGCGATTGTTAGGGACCGAGAGTCATGCCATATGCTAAGAAAGCAGTCTTCGAGAATTCCCACGTACCACGAGCTCGGTAACGGTTTACTGTGTTCAGCGCCGTCTTAGCATATGCAACGTCGCCAACTGCTGGAATTTTTGTGGTGGAAGAAGTCATGGCTGTTGAGAACTGAGATAACGTGGAAAGCCAATGCGAGTGATCTGTCTCCAACGATTATGGGATATCGTGAGAATTCGTAATAGGTTTTCGGCAGCTTTTAATATCATTGATTTGGCTCATTGCGTGCCTGATGGCCTTGTAGGACTTACCTCTGTCAGCACGTACCTAGGTACCTCTCTAGGCACATAGTCGCTCGGCCGAAGCAGGACAACATGCGCTTTTAGAAGCCGTGTTGATTACTTTCCATGTCCGAGCCTTGGGATCGAAGGCTCGGGGTTGGATTTTGATTTCCATTGTCCGAAGCTAACATGATCCTACGTTAACAATTCAGGACATATCGGCACGGCCTAGTTTTGTCGGGGAGCACACTGCCCAGAGGATCATGAGGCCGGCTCAACAAGCTAGAGCGCTGCTATTTAAGCTTAAGTGCTACTGGTATGGGCAATGAATAACTGGAAATTGTGATAGGATATCACCATTCGTTCTCAGTATGTCTTCTGCATTGTCTAGAGACTCTTCTTCCAGGCCTCTGCCATACCCTCCACCTCTTGGCTTTCCTGTCCCCACCGATCGTCATGCCGTCTCTGTACAGCTACCCACATGGGACGACATGTGTGGGATGGCAAGCCAGGAGGCCCGTGTTACCTCTGTGCAGCAAATTGGATATCCTAGATCTTTCCTCAATCAAGATGTGGTCAAGGCAAGCAAAACCTACCAGCTCGACAAATTGCACCACAGCAACTAACTGATTACCCGGCTTTTCTTCCTACAGGTAAACAACGCTTGCCTTGCTCTTCTAGGACGACAGGATGAGAAAGTTCTGGTGTTCCCTGCACTAAACCATGCTCTGGCCTGCCAGGCCATGATCATCGACTCTAGCCAAGTTCGAATCACGGCTGCAGACTTTCTGCTAGAAGAATCAGGCGCCACAGACTCCGGCCTCACTGGTCCTAGGCGCTTCTACATGGTCTTCTATCCAGTCAGCATGCATGCCTCCGCCATGACGTTTTGGAGGCTGACTGGAACGGGAATCTCGTCACGTCTCGCCCACAGCATGCACGAGTACCTTGACAACATCTGCCCAGTGGCTACTGGGTCAGATGAGATGATCTCCGAAGGCCCGAAAGAAGATTCTCTCCACCGGGAGCTGACAAATACAAAGGCAGATGAGTTGGTGCGCCGGCGCATCGTCAACCTCCTCCATCGCGCATCTACCCGCATCAACACGCACAGCCGCTTCATGCCCTCTGATGTGTTTCTATATCCAACAGGAATGACGGCCATCTACCAGTTGACGAAGTTGCTCCGAGCTTGGCGACCGGAGCAAACTATCGTGTTTGGATTTCCATACGAACTCACGCTGAAAATGATGCAGACCTACGGACAAGAGTGCAAGTTCTACGGCTTTGGAACGCCACGTGAGCTTGATGAGTTTGAAGATTACCTGGAGAGTGAGGCGGAGAATGGACGCAGGATTCAGTCCGTTTGGTGCGAGTGTGCATCAAACCCGTTGCTCAAGACAGTTGATCTAGCACGTATCCGGCAATTGGCCGACACGTATGGCTTCGTTCTGATTGTCGACGAGACGATTGGTAGCTTTGCCAATATCGACCTGGCAGATGTTGCGGACGTAATCATTACTTCGCTGACCAAAAGCTTCAGTGGCAGGGCCAACGTGATGGCCGGAAGCATCGTCCTCAATCCGGCTCTGCCATTCTACGAGCCGCTCAAGAAGTCGCTGACCACGACCTATGCCAATGAACTGTTTGGCAACGACGCAGTTGTCCTCGAGTACAACAGCCGCAAATTCCTGCCACGCGCCGCTGTCATGAACAGGAACGCGCAGCACTTGGTCAACATACTCAATCCGGTCGCTGGCACGTCCTCCAGCACGCTCACGCACCTGTATCATCCTTCAACGTGTGCCTGGTCGCAGGCAAACTACAAAGCATTCATGCGCGAAGCCACATCCGAATTCACACCTGGCTATGGAGGACTCTTCACCCTCGAGTTCGAGAGCGTGCTGGCCGCGGCGACCTTTTTCGACGCGCTCAACGTACACAAGGGCCCATCCCTGGGGGCCTCGGTGACGCTGGCTCAACCATACGTCCAGACAGTCTTCGCGAGAGAGAAATCTTGGGCTGCATCGTACGGGTTAAGTGAGACAATTGTGCGCATCTCCACGGGGTTGGAAGACCATCAGTCATTGGCACGCGAGTTTCTGAGGGCTTTGCGGCTAGCAGACAGATTCAAGGCTGGTCGGGAGGTTAACGGGTACCTGCACAGCTTTCTTTAGGAGTAGTCTTTATATTTGTGACCAAATTACTGCAACAATGAAGGCATCAGATGAGTCTATGAGAACAGTTTGACGTACCTATGAGAAAACAATTCAGCATTGGAAAGCATCATGATTGCAATTTGCACTTCATTTTCTGCATCCTCGCTGTAGTCGTCTTGTAATAGTCTTAGGGATAGTGGGGCCGTGACTTTGGTGCATTTACTTGTTTTCGAAGACCCCCTGAAGTTCTCGGATTTCCGGAGCGGAGACCGAGCACTGAGCAGCAGCAACGTGGTGGCGCGTATCTAGGGGACGACGGGCTAGTTAAGCACTCTACCACTGAACTCGATATCCTAGCACACTTCCCAACTACAAGTGTAGCCTAATCAGCCATGCGCTGCTACGATATCATTTTCTTCGGCTGCGGCTGTACCACGCCGATGTCAGACGCGGCTTTGGTCGTGCTACCACCCTACCATGGCACTGTCAATATTCGGACCCGGCTTCTGACAAAGCACTCGTTGGTACCGACTAGATGGTTCTTGACCGAAACAATTGTATTCCGTGGATTTTTAGTCCGAGTAAAGAATGCTGTCTACACATACAGGTACGCTACGTGACGACAAAATAAACCTAGACAGTCCCAGACAGTCTACACATTGCATGGCTTTCCCTCGACACCAGGCTGATCCCAGAAGCTCGCCATGACCTTGCGATCGCCCTCCCATCCCCAACGTGCGTGTTGAGCAGCAAAGTTCTTAATGCATGAATTAGCCTCATATCTTCGCAATGCAGAAGGACTGGAATACTCACATCGACTAGCAGAACGTCACCCGCATCCCATGTGATGCTCGATTCCAGCTCGTGCTGAAACTTGTCCATCTTCTGCAACCACTCGCGCGGAATGACCTCATCTTCTTCGATGCCAGCAAACTGCGAATCGGTCAATACTCAGTCTTGTTGGAGTATCCGTGGAGTCGTCCACAAACAAAAGGAAATCACTACAGAGAGGGAATGATTCAACTTACATGAGGGGGAATGGAGACTCCCTCGGTGCCGTCTGCCTTCTTGAAGGTGAATGGAGGATCGAACGTGTTGTTGGCAGCGGCATTAGTGTAGCGTGTGGACATGGCCTATGCATCAAGATCAGGTCAGTATCGCCAAATATCGGAAGTTTCGACTCGATAGGAAGGCTCTTACATTGAAGATGGTAGGCACGTGCTTGGTAGGATGCTCACGGATGCCAGCAACCCGGTGAACGACGTCAAGGTCACCATTGTCCTGCCACGTCCAGTTGAAACCGCGACGCTGCCAGACTGGCAAGCTTTCATCGGACTTGTCAATCTTCTCGTGCCACCCTCCGGCCTTTGCTAGGTCGATCATCTTCTTCTCCACCATTGCGCGCTTGCCCTCCTCGGTCTCAGGCATCTTCTCGCCGTTCTTGGGGCCGAACGCCGACTCCTTGTATAAACCATTGCCACCAACAATGCCCCCGACCTGCTCGGCGTTGTGGGGGATCTGGTACACTAGACCCTTCTTGGCGCATCCCTCGACGAAGCCTGGAGCCTCCTTCTTGAGGCGGTCATACAGTGCAATCGTATTGCAGACAGACGTCTCTCCACCAGACCCAGGCTTTACCTTGCAGAAAAGAGCGAGGTAGTGCGGGTGCACTGGAGAGACAGCATACTCGTTGTGCCACCCGATGAAATGGCTTGGGGGGCCCTCATTGGCCGTAAGCACATTTTTGGCTTGGGGACGGCGTAGCACCTCCATCCCGGTGTGCTCGTGTGGGATCCAGGCGTGGGGACCGGAGCCCGCGAGGGCGAACATGAAGTCGGAAAAGTCCTCGGCCGTCTTCAGAGGCAAGCCTTTGAAGTGGATGGCACCTCCATTGGCGTCAAGAAGCTGGCGAATCGGGCTCGCAAGGGTCTTGTCGGAAGGCTGAGCTGCCAAAGCTCGAGCTTGCTCGAGAAGAGCGTCTTTGGAAAGCTCAGTAGCAGAAGGCTGAAGGATGAGAGGGAAGGTAATAGGTGCCTCGTCGCTGTCGCTGATGATCTTGATCTGCTTCTGGTACTCCTTCTGGATTGGAGCCCAGTACTGTTCACCGACGGAACCCATTGTGTTCTGAGATGGTAAGAGGTAGGAGGAAAATTGGTACGATCTTTCAGAGCTAATGTTGCCCGGTTGTAGTCGGATAATCTCACTGTTCTGTGGGATACCAGGGTCTTTATATCTGCCAGCGAGACATATGAGCCGGTGGTGGAACTCATCGAATATCTCCGTCACGACTCCTTTGACGTCGCAATGAACCTCGAGATCGGTGGTACGAGTGGCTTGCAGCCGTTGCATTATCGGCGTGCTACTGCTCGCATCATCGTGCGGAGATGTTAGAGTAGCAGCCTTGTCTGCACATCGCGAAGTCCGAGTGTCGTAAGACCGTTGTCGTCGGACATCGCATTCAGCTCTACCCTTCGTCCTCGCAACGGCCGAGTATATCTCCACTCGGGAAGGATGCAAAACCCTGTTTTGAATATTCCTGACCGTCTTTCACCGACAGAGTACCAGGACGTCGTTACCTATACTCACTTATCACTGAGAACGAGTAACGAAGAACAACATCAAGCAGAAAGACGCGCCCGCACAGAGACGACAGCAAAAGTGTTGGACCCAAGAGATTACAATGCATTGGATCTGGCGCAGCCGACGGATTTCACCTCTATGCTGAAAAGTGGCGAGATTCTATGGGGCACAAGCTGTCGGATCCCTCACGAGGAAGCTGCCCGTGTGGTGGCCACTCTGCCCCATCAGTTCTGCTTCCTTGACGCAGTGAGTTGGCCGATATGATCATCTTGAGTATTGGGAAATGTACAAATAGAATCAGATCGACTAATATGAAGTCCAGGAACACAGCCCACTGAACCCTACTCTCCTCGTGAGCTTGATAAAGACAATTCAATACACTTCGGGTGGTTCGATGGTACCCTTCGTACGGTTGGCGCCTAACATGCCCGACTTGATCAATTACGTTCTCCTCGCTGGTGCCGGAGGCATCGTCCAGCCACATGTACAAAATGCGGAGCAAGCGAGACAGCTCGTGGACTACGCCAAGTTTGCCCCAATGGGTAAACGTAGCTACCCACCTTTGGCTTTGTTTGGCAAGCAAACCCGCACGAGGCCTGGGGAGACGGTTTACGACGTGTGGAACAACCACACCACCGTCTTTGCCCAGATCGAGGACATCGAGGGTGTGGCTAATGTTGAAGATATTGCGGCCGTCCCCGGAAGTAAGTCTTCACTCTACATTACAGATGTCAGTCATTTCGGTTCTAACTTTACTTTCCGTATCTCTAGTCGATGCATTGATGGTAGGAGCCGGCGATCTTCGGTGCTCCCTAGGTCTCCAAGTTGGTAGTCAAGATGGAGACGAGCCCGACTTCATCGCAGCATTGGACAAAATCCAGCGCGCTGCAGACAAGAACGGCCTTGCAGTCTTGGGTTTCGCCATGTCACCTGACATTTTGGAACGGATATTGAAGCTCGGATGGCGGGCTTTCATTATTCACTCAGATGGCGCGGGGGTGTTTAAGTCAGGAGTGAAGAGCTTCGAGGAAAGTGTTGGTTTTGCAAAGCCAAAGACGGCCCAGAACGGCGGAAACGGGGTGGGCCCAACTCTGGATGATTGAAAGATTCCAGTCTTGGGGTTACTGGGGATTCACAGTGCGTACGCAGTAGTGGGTAGTGGTGGTGGTAGGTTGGTTGATTGTGTAGAGTAGTAAAAGGGAGCGTTGCAACGCTCCCTTGAAGCTATCGTCACTCTCCTAGTGGCTTGGCAGTGGCTGACTAAGCAGCCACACCAGCAGCCACTTCAAGAGTGGTGGAGCTACTTATCCCGACATCCAGAATATCTTCCGCGAAAAAATGCACTTCTACGAATATTGGCGGGAGTAACATGATCCGCCTAGAGCTACAGCAGTTCACTACCTGGGTTGCAACATGACCTTTCCCATGATTGAAGGCGCGGAAAGCGAGGTGGATCCCTGGATTGTGCAGAAGTTTGGAGGCACCAGTATCGGAAAATACCCTCTAAATATTTGCGATCATGTCATAAAGTTAGCAAGCGAACCGGACTTCTGCTTCGAAATGCAATTTTGAGGTTTGACTAACTCGTATCTCTACAGGCCTTACACCCGTGACCACAGAGTCGTTGTGGTTTGCTCTGCCCGGAGCAGCACCACCAAGAATGATGGCACCACAAACCGGCTGCTGGAAGCTTACGAGAACTGCCTTGGGCCAAAAAATGAACATCCCAGCAATCTCGTGCAGAGCATCCGCAAAGACCATCTCACTGCAGCTCACGATTACATCAAAAGCCCAAAGCTCGTTACCCTTCTCGCCGAGAGAATCGACTCGGAATGCCATCAAATCCTGCAGCTTCTTCTGGCGACAAGGAAAATTGGTCATGGTACCTGCTACATCAAGGACAAGATCGTCGGCGGTGGCGAGAGGCTTGCCTGTTTGTTTCTGGCCACCACATTGCGCGATCGGGGCATAGCAGCCGAAGTGGTTGATTTTTCGGACCTCGTTCCTCCGTCAATGGATAGTACCACAAACCAGAGCTTTTCTGAAAGTATTCCGGCTTTCATGGCGAAGAAACTCAACAGCTGCCCACGAGGTGTTGTCCCCGTTGTTACGGGCTTCTTCGGGCCCATTGATCGTGGTCTCCTTACTCAGGTTGGCCGCGGATATACCGACTTCTGTGCCTCCATGATCGCGGTGGGGTTATGTGCCCAGGAATTGCAGATCTGGAAGGAAGTTGAGGGCATCTTCACAGCAGATCCACAGAAAGTGCCGACGGCGAGGATGCTTTCAGTGATCAGCTCCGCAGAGGCGTCTGAGCTGACATTCCATGGCTCCGAGGTCATCCACCACACAGCAATGCGCCTGGCGACGCGTGCTCGAGTTCCGATGCGCATCAAAAATGTCCTCAACCCACAAGCTGTGGGCACGTTGGTTCAAGACGACTGGGAAATCATACTTCCGTCCAAAACCTCCTGGCCAGGCAGCCCTGAAGGTGTCCCGGCCCCGGTCGCCATCACGTCGAAGGATAATGTCTGGCTCTTGAATATCCGGTCCACCGAGCAGTTGAAGGCACAAAGTTTCTTCGCCTGCATTTTTGCTGTTTTTGATAAGTGGAACCTTTCCATGGATTTAATCTGCACAAGCGAAGTCCAGGTTTCTATGGCACTGCAGAACGAGTCGGAACTTGTCTGGGAGGACCTCAATGGCGCCATTGGCCAGTTACAAGAGTATGGACGTGTTGAATTGTTGCCGAAGAGGACCATTGTCAGTCTGGTAGGAAAGCAGGTGAACAGAGATATGGGCATCACGGGGCAGATGTTTTCTACGCTGACCGAGAACCGCATCAAGATCGAGATGATTGCGCAAGGTATGGAGAGGACCACATTTCATCTCCCACACATTGCGATTACTGACTGGTGATCTGCAGGAGCCAGTGAAATCAGCATCTCCTGTGTTATTCGTGAGCAGGATGCTGAACGAGCAGTCGCTTTGCTCCATGCACAATTTTTCGCCAATCTCGATAATGTACGAAGTCCGAAGGCCTCGGCCCTTGCGGAAATCTAGACGGGCAACGTTGGGGACCTATGAAATGAGAGGGTCTGCCTACAATTTACGTCCGATGACGCCTTGGTCAGCTCGGACTTAAGACGAGTTTGACAATATTTAAACAATGTCACAAATTGGCAAACTTCCGAATGCATACCTCTTTGTAACTTGCTTATAGCCACCTTGTGCGTACCTGATCAACAGATTATCAAGACCTTTTGTCCCTCATGGCTTCCAACCTCACTATCTACGGCTATGATGTATGTCCATTGGTTTGCCTCGACATTCCAACCAACAGCTGTGTGCTAAGAGAAACACAGGATAATCCACGGACACGTATAGTCAAGATCGTGGTAAGGCATCATCGACTGTAGATTGCCTCTCAAGGGGTGCACGAAACTGATGTAGTATCAGGCCGCCGCTGAGGGAATCACGCTCACTCAGTCCCTCGTCATGCCACGAAACGGCGTCAACAAAGCGGACTACATGGAGAAATTCCCTCTGTCCCAAGGAAAGATTCCCGGGCTAGAAGGTCCTGGTGTCAAACTCACGGAAACAGTCAGCATTGTATATGTGAGCAGCAGACATATCCGCCCACCGTCTCCTGTCAACATCATCTACCTAAGTTCCGTACTGACTCCTGTCCTTGCCAATAGTTCCTCGCAAAACTGGACCCCAAATGCCATCTTCTTGGGTCCGATGGTACTCTTGCGCAGGAAGCTCTCGTGCTGAGTTACGTGAGCTTTTGCAATCAAGAACTCCTCCAGACACTTGCACGTTGGTTTCTTCCTTTGATTCCTTTCTCGTCCGACCCACCACCATATAGCTACGACGCAGTGGAGGCCGGGAAACGTGCTAGTCTAGGTCTTTTGGAGAAGCTAGAGACAATCCTGGAGGGCAAGCCAAAGTGGCTCGTTGGCGATGGGCCCACGCTGGCTGACGTCTTCGTGGCGGTGGTCTTGAGCAGAGGACTGCAGTGGGTGTTGGGGTCTGAGTGGAGAAAGTCACATCCAGCTACTATGGCACATTTCGAGAGGGTCAGATCTTGGCCGCCGGTGCGAGAGGTGATTCCCGACTTCGCAATGGTGGAGAATGAAACGGCGAACGCACCCCCACAGTAGATTGCATCGAGGAGAGAAACAATCACAATGTGACAATTCCTACATATCTGAGTTTGTATCAAAGCTGTAATTAAGGACTTCGTGAACTACGCCCTCTTTCTCCCGACCTCTTTCCTAGAAAGAAGGCGATTTCGACTAGAGTATTTAATTTCAAGATGTGCTATAGCTAGCAAGGGTATAAAGGCCGTGCCAGGCCTGTCAAATCGCCCGCTAAATAGTTTTTGGATAGAATTATTCGTTTTTATCCACTTTTGGGGCCCGTGCCACCCCTCTAGCGGTTACACATTTTGAAAACAAATACTTTAGTCGAAATCGCCCTCTCTACTGAGAAGGGGTGGGAGAGAGCGGCGCAGTTTACGGAGTCCCCAATTAGGCTTTTCAGGAGACGGAAGACCGGAAGTTTGGAATTTACTGAAGTTTATGGATGGGCATCCCAAATTGATGCTATCTGATTTGGTACTCTTATACATCACATCCAAATTCGCCTGTGTTTCCAAATGCTGTTACAGCTTAAGATATGTAGCGCTTGCAATACTTTCAGCGACATGAGAAATATTCTGGGCGCTCAGTCCACTATGAGAAAGCAGCAGTCAGCAAAGTTCCAACAAAGTCCCAACAACGACTCAACATACGCAATAGAAAGTCGTCCAGTATCCTGAAGATACACTGCATAGTTTGCTTTCATGTGATTGATCTGCTCCTCGTTAAAGGAAGTGTACCTATGAAGAAACACGGTCAGCCTTACAAGGAAGGACGTTGTAGTCACCATCTGTGACATGGTTAAGGGCATGACGCTTACAAAAACATTCCAGCTTGTTCTGTCACAAAGCTCCAATCGCCTGGAACCTTTCGCCTCAATATCTCGTCTTTCAGCCTGCTGCGTCGCCCGACCAGATCTTCCGCCATTCCTCGCAAATCCTCCTGCCACATGGACCTCAGCCACGGCGTTCCAAGTATGGTGCTCACGAGCTTGGCGCCAAAGCGTGGCTGCGCGCCAGTTTCTTCGCGGGCCAAGAGCTTCATTTGCTGCTCGACATGAACTGCGACGGTGGAAGTTGGTAAGGGGATGCAGAGGTGCCCGACGCGCTCACCGTATAGCCCAAACGCTTTTCCGTAGGTTACTGCGAGGAGCAGCGGCACTTTGGCGTCGACGAAGAGGCGGATTGGCTTGCAGTCTTTCTCCACGTCTCCAGACACAAATCCTGGGTATGAAAGATCGAGGAAAGCTGTGTGCTGTCTTGCTTTAAACGTTTGAACAAGGAGCTCCCACTCCCGAAGAGATGGGTCGCAGCCGGTGGGATTGTTCCCGCAGATTTGAAGCACTACCACTGATTGCGAGGGAATCATTTTAAGGGCTTTGTTAAAAGCTTCGACGTCGAAGGCATGCGTGGATGGATTGTAATACGGCAAGTTGACAGTCGTAAACCCCGTTCCATGAAAGACGTTTGGGTGATTCGCTGCAATAAGGAGACATGGTTAGGCAAAGCTGGACATCCAAGAGCTCCCCATGAAGTTGCACTTACTCCAAGTTTCCGCCGGTAGGTAAATGGTGTCATGATGGTTGGACTTGTACGGCTCGTAATGTTTACGCAGGAATGCCGCCCCCATATGACACGCTCCGCTCGCTCCCAGAGATTGCATGGACACCAACCTGAAGCTTTAAGTCAGCCATCGGACCGTGCCTTGAGTGCTGGAGGAGCACAATCTGCCTACCTTTTTTCTTTGATGATATCGCTCTCGTCGCCGAACAGTAGCTTGGCACTCAGGTCTCGGAACTGGGCCTCTCCAAGGTGAGAACTGGGATATTCATGTTCCCATTTCTCATCATCAAACAGCATCTTGCGCGCCTAGATAGAGTCAGAATGACAACTTCGTGAGCGTTAGTATCATGTATACCAGCTTTACGGATGGCAAAACGTAGGGAAGGCCTTCTTCAGTTTGGTAGACACCGCACATGAGGTCTGCCTTTTCGGGGCGGCCATCTTGCCTGAACTCTGCTTGCAAAGCATTGAGACTTTCTGTCCACATTTCTCAGCAAACAAGCAGGTATCAATATCGCTGAGGGACTTACCAAGCTTTCCGGGAGGAGTGTTCGCAAAAGGGTGTGTATGCATCTTGGTTAGATTCGATATCCAAGGCCTGTTCCCTTGGACACTCATCCGAAAAAGATGTACTTAGGCAAATAACAGTCGTGAGAACCGACTACCTAAGAAATAATGGGCCGTGTAAATCATCAACTCTTGTCAACCTCGGCTTATAGAAATTGATTCGGCAGATCGGCGGTCCCGTAGGTGCGACGGCAGCGGCGCTCGCCTCTCGGCCGAGTCGGTGATGATGACCAACCTGTAAAGTTACCCAGCGTAACAGAACACTCGGCCTTCGTACTGCAAGTGTTTGGAAGACCGTATTACATTGTACCGTATTTGTCGTTCAAGGCGGATTATACGTTAGAGAAGGACTGTCATCATTTATGCCCCAAAAACTTCGGAAAATTCATTATCGACCCAATTCGACAACATGGCCGGCTCTTTATACGACAAGTCTACTCTGCAGCTGCGCTTGAAAGGCCTCGAACCGATCATCCAACAGATTTGCAAGGTCGCTGGGGCGCCTGGCATCTCGTTCTCAGTTTCTCGTGATGGCGAGTGCATTCATAGCGCGAGCTTTGGCTATAGCAATCTGGAAACCAAGACGCCAGTCACTCGGAGCACGCAATTTCCCATCGGAACAATGGCAAAGACCTTCACTGCTGCAGCAGTGTGCTCGCTGGTGGCTAGGGGCAAGCTGAAGTGGGACACGCCGATCAAAACTATTGTTCCCGAGCTGCAGACGACTAGCTCCACCGTGACGGACAATCTGACCATCGTCGACCTCTTGAGCCATCGGTCTGGATTGGGTCGGTCGAATCTCTGGTGGCAAGGGGCAGAGGCAACGCTGCTCCTGGAAAAGAAAGACCTCGTTGGATCTTACAATACCCTCCCTGTGACAGGCCAATTTCGTGGCGACTGGGGCTATAGCAACTGGGGCTATGCACTTGTAGGCGAAGTCATTGAACGACTCAGCGGCAAGACCTACGCAGAATATCTCGATGAAGAGGTCTACAAGCCACTTGGGCTCAGGAACACAACGTCCGAGCCTGTTGACCCCTCGACTGCGTCGGATTTTGCCCGTCCCTATGCAGCACTCGACGATGGTTCCCCCTATCTTCTTCCACAGCCACCTATCAACGGCAGTACAATCATGGGCCCGGCTTTAGGAGGTACCAGCAGCTCCGAAGACCTGATGGCATACAGTATTGCCCTCTTATCTGCCTTTCGCCACGAGGCCGGCCTGGAAACGCAAGATCCGCCGCCAATAATCAAGAATGCATTGATGCACCTGTCGGGCCACATCTTCACAGCCAAGGCTCTGCTCGAGAAGTCCTACGCCTTCGGCTGGTACCGCACACAGCTTCCCAACACCGTCCTCGGCATGGGCTGGAACAGTCTCTACGTGGCGAAAATGCCCAAGATCGTCCCCAGACATCACGTCGGGCCGCTGATCGCCCACGGCGGGAGCCTCCCCGGATACCACGTTTCCATGGCTCTTCTTCCCGAGATCAACGCAAGTGTCGTCGTCTGTACTAACTCGATCGCCCTCGGCGATGTATCGGGCTGGGTCAGCATGGCGGTCATCGAGGCACTTGTAGACACCCCCGAGCCATCCGATTACTTTGCGTTGGCTACCGAGGCGGCCGGGAACGCGACGAAGAACGTGGAGAGGTTTCAGGCGAAGCTTGACTTGACGCGCAAGACCGGGACCGCGCCTCGAGCTTCGGAGGAGTATGTCGGGAGGTATCGTGATACCGCCCGTGGGTGGGTCATCGACATTAGAAAGCGGAATGCTGCGCCATCCGGTCTGGAGGTAGTCTTCCAGGGACTCGATAGTCAGGCGTGGGCTTTGTCTCATTACGAGAACGACACATTTTCCTGGCTAGCTTCTCGCGAAGAGCAGGCAAGAAGAGGGCGGATGGTGACGTATCCACTCGTGGCAGCTCACTTCCTTTTGCATTTCCAGGACGGGAATGGCGGCAGTGGCAGTGGCACGGGAAAGATTGACCGGCTACTGTGGAAGCATGAGTCCGGGGCACCAGAAGCGCAACAGTATTTCTTTAAAGAGAGCACATAAGACCAGGGGCATAGGAGCTATGGAACTGTCTATGGAATCTTTAACATGAACTCTGCACCCCGTAGTTATGGAACACTAGAGTTTACTTACCACATAAAAATGGATGCTATTGCGGAAAATGGCGAAAGCTCTCGCAATGTTAGTCTCCTCGCCAGATGAGATAGCACAATTTTGAAAATGATTTCCCTATTGCTGTCCTTGACAGGGAAGGGAATCTCTAGCGAGTGAGGATCTCAATCCAATAGCATGCCAGTAATATACCTTTTTTCGGATGCGGGATTGCGCTCTGTCAAATTTTCAATCATACAACTCTTCGATTTTGCCAGAATACATAGTACACTCCGGCCTGAAATCGCAAGATACAAGAGACACCCCCAGGATTGAGAGGACCGCTTCTCCAAATTCAGGCTGTACTCCAAAACCCATCTCACCCCTCTTGAGGCGCCCTGCATCAATCAACCACCTATACATTTGGAACAGCAATTGTCAGGGCACCACAGTTGCACTCATTCAATAATCGGGGCCCATTCAACCTTTACCTCCTCCACCGTCTTCATAAGATCTGCCCTGCCTTTCTTCGACTCCACCACCAACACCGACGTGAATTGGTTCATAGTGTGATCTGGCGGCACAACCTGATCTCCTTCCTGGAAGTGGTAAAGACAAAGCGGCACGCACGCCGCCAACTCTGGCTTCTCGCGTCGTAGTCGTGGCCTCGGATCCCCTGAGCGGAGTATGCCCCCCTTCTCTGGCATGATTAGCACGACCGCGCTGTCATGCTGCGCCCCCGCAGCGAAGGGCACCGAGAGCGCGCGAAACCGAGCCTCATCCCCAGCGCAGCACAGTATGTGCAGCGCCCACAAGTCGACGCCATGAGTCCAGGAAGCCGCGTAGAGACCGACGTAGCCCGGTGCCCGGGCGTTGATCTCAAGGAGGAAGACGCTGGGCTCCCGCGGCGCTGGCTGGCCTACGGTCGTGGCGGGCTGAGGTTTGGGTGTGAGATCGATAATGCCGCTCCCACTCTGCCGTACGTAGCTCATGGACGAGTCCCGCACGCGTGCCTCGCAGTGAAAGACGCCAGAGCGGAAGCCCATTCGGAGAATGCAGTCGCGCATGTATTCACAGACCAGACTCTGTTCCGACGTGGGCAGCTGGGATGGGTACATGAACAGGCCTTCCTGGAAGTCTTTTCGTCCCGTCATCGAAATCTCATCGAGGTCCCCCGCAGTCGGAGCATTATCCGAGACATCGAAGAAAGTGACTTCCCCGTCCCACATGGCGAGATTAATGTCCACTTCCGGCCCGTCGCAGTAAGGCTCGATCATGACTTCCGATCGAAGGTAGCCTGCAATGAAACCTGCAGCCCACTCAACGGCCGTGAGCAGCTCCGCCCGGTTCACCGCCTTTGCAACTCCATAGCTCCCCCGGCCGTTCGTAGGCTTGACGACCACGGGGTAAGGGACCTGCGGCCGTTTCCCTTCATCCGGTTCGTCAAGTAACTCCTCGAGCCGCTGCCTGTTGTTGACGCGAATCACTTGGTTTCGATCCTGATCATGGTCTGGCTGGATCATGCGCGTGAGGTACTTGTCAGTGGCAATCTTCATTGCCGAAAGTGGTGCCGTGGGAAGCCCCAGGAGCTCAGCTACTTCTGTCACCTGTTTGAAAATAGGATCGAATCGCGAGGTCAAGCCGTCTAGGCGTTGGTCGCGAGCGGCAGCGTACAAGCGATGCACGAAGCCGTGGTCTGGAGTGAGATCGATGGGATGGAACGAAGCCCGCAGGGGCGCGAGAGGGCCATCCGACTTTTCCATGCATGTTCCGGGCTCATCAAAGACGACAAGATCGATGTTCAGGTGTAGCAATAGCTCAAGAGACATGCGGTAGTCGAGACAATGAACAAGCCCTACACGTTTCCGTGGGATAGGCGTTGGCATGAGCAGCTGCAGGTTCAGGCGGTTCTGAAACTCATTCTCCAATCTCTTCATAGCCTGCCATGGCGACGGATCAAATTCAGTGCTTTTGACGGCACCGATGGCGGCCGTGAGCATCTCATAAAGCTGCGGAAGCAAGGACTCATCCTTTCCCGGTCCTGATCCGAACGGCTTGAAAGCCTGGATGTGCTGGCCGGGTCGGCAGAAAGTTGCCACTGCGTCGATTTGTGGACAGGCGTGGAACCTCGTCTCGATGATGTTGGACTGCGCAACATAGCCGGAAATCTTTGGCATAATCAGCTTGACAGCGATCCCCGATGATGTGGCGTCGAGCTCTTGCAGAGCTTGATCTAGAAATTTGCGGATGTCGAGACTGCCGGCTCCCAGATCAAGGCTGGAATGAAGAGATCTGGGCCATGTAAAAGTCGGCGCATGGTCATATGAAACGAGCGTTCTAGGGGACCGGTTGATCACCAAATCAACCGTTTGCACCGAAAAAGACTCTGGCGCAGCATTGGCTTGCCAAGTCAATGAATAAAGTCGAGGCTCGCCGGTGTCGCCGGGGGTATAGAAGGCATCAAGCGATACAGCGTCTACAGCCGAGCCCATCTTGACCTAGTAATCAAGAGTGAAGAATGCTCGGACTCAATTTGCGGGCAATCTCGTACCCTAAAGGCTTATATCTCTTCGGCTCTGTCGACATGCTTCTCCGAGTTCTATTAGGTACATCGAACATCAACATCCGCTGTGACGATGTCGGGTCGGATATGGCTCTCGGCGATACTGTCCGCTACCCTTTTTTCGGCCGAAGCGCGGAGATGTCGTTTCAATGAGACTTACAGATGGATGGTGACCTGGAATTATAAGGTACAGTGTTCAATTGTGCAATTGAATACGAAAAGCACCCTTCCATCGTTCAGTGCATTTTCTCTAGGGTCCTCCTGAGCCAATTTTCGATCTCACACATCTGTAGTCTCATCATGTCGATGTTCGAAGATGACTGCACATTGTCTCGTTTGACGCACCTTGCAGTCGGATGCCTTGCTTTGTGGGCTCTTTCCACCTTGGCCGGCATTGTCTACAGCAACATCGGTGCCTATATCGCTTTCCGTACAGCGCAGACCACGCATAACTGCCAAATGCCTCCACGATACCCGCACAGAGGCTGGCTAGGCCTCGATTTAGTGCGGGAGCGCGAAGCCGCAAGTGAGGCAGGACGTATACAGGCACATTACGACCACTACTTCGCCAAGTTGGGACGCACGTGGGAGGAAAAGATCGGCGGACAGCGACGCATCAACACCATTGACATGGCAAATGTTCGTGCTACCTTCAACGCAGATATGGATACGTTGGGACGAGCAGGCGCCTTCCACCAGAATGACTTTCTCGGCCCCGGCATCTTTTCGACTGATGGACCGCGCTGGAAGTTTTCCAGAGCTATGCTCATGCCGCTCTTCAAGAAAGCAGAGGTCCGATCTACCGCCATGTTCAAGAAACACGTCGACCGCTTTATCGCAGAAATCCCACACGACGGTAGCACCATCGACGTCCAGCCTGTCTTGAAGAAGATGAATTTCGATTCGGCCGCCGAATTCATTTTCGGCAAGTCCACCGACTCCTTGGTGCCCGGGACGCCGTATTGCAACGGCGAGTTCATCGAGGCCTTTAACACCGCCAATGCTGGCTCTCTGAATCGAAGAAGAGCAGGCCGACTGGCTTTCAGATACTGGCTAGATCGGGAGTACCCAAGGTCTGTGGCCGAAGTCCATGCATTTGTCGACGAGCAAGTGCAGCGTGTGCTGAGTTCGCCACCTGGCGCTGAGAAGACCGAGCCGACCAAATATGTTTTGCTCCACGAGCTTGCGAAGCAAGTCAAAGACCCGCTTGCCCTCCGTTGGGAGTGTCTTAATCTCTTCGCAGGTGGGAGAGACGGCGTGGCCGTCCTAGCCGCCAACGCACTTTTCCGGCTGGCAAGAGATCCCAATCTTTGGCCGGTCCTGCGCGAAACGGCCCTTACCATACCAGAAGGAGCAGAGCTCGATCTTGACTCCAAGGTTCTCAGACCCTTCCGCGACGTGATCTACGAGACGATTCGCTCGACCGGACCCGCTTCAACCATCACCCGGACTGCTTTCAGCGACACCATCTTGCCCAAGGGCGGGGGGCCCGACGGGGAGTCGCCGCTGTTTCTGCACAAGGGCGACCAAGTAACGGTACGCGGCTGGGGATGCAGCCATATCGAATCGGTATGGGGAGAAGATTGCTATGCATTTAGACCCGACAGGTGGAACCACATGCAGGCTCCGCCAGAGTTTGTTCCATGGGGTGGCGGGCGGAGGGCCTGTCCAGCGTATCAGCAGGTATATCTTCAGTCTGCGTACATATTGATACGACTTGCCAAAGAGTTTTCGGCCATTGAAAACCGAGACCCAGTACTGGAGTATGTCGAGGTAGACAGGAATCTCATCGAGAGTCGCAACGGTGTTAAGATCGGGCTGACTGCAGGCTTGTCCACGGGAGCCAACGCGACGACGCGCTCGATCGCTTAGAACGTTGGGGATGGTGAGTCTGAGGCACGAGAAGAAGATGGTGGCGCTGTTTAGTATCAAGGAGCCTGCACGGTTTCGTACCCCGAGACCATAGCGGCGATGCGCAAAATTTACATGGCGGCGTTGTATGTAGACGCTGTATGTACATGTAGGGTGAAATAGGTGTGGAGCTTGTACCGACCCAGTTTCTTGGCAAGGGTCACGTGAGTGATAGGTCCGTGCGCGACACTTGAAGCTGTTTTCGATGTCGGGGCTTTTCACCCTCTTCTTCAAGTTCTCCATGCCTCCTGATCTTGATCTCTGAGTAAACCCGAAACGATTAGAGAGGGAGAGAGAGAGAGAGAGAGAATCGAGTTTCTACGGCTTGGTTTTCGAGGCCTCAGACCTATTTCAAACCCTTCTAGGGTTCTGTGGACTTTCAGCACTCCAACGATCCAATTCCGACCACTGTTTGGCAGTGGGGGTCAATAAAAATGGGTGACAGCCTGTATACTACTGGACGTCCTATTCCGCGTGCCTTTCCTCGTTTCGGCCTGAAGGGCGTCTGCACTCGACGGAGACGCGTGGCTAGCTAGAGGTAGGGTCTATACTCTTCCCCACAGAACGGCATAGTATTTCATACTATCTACCTAATAAACACCAACTGTTTTAGTATCTTGATCTTGGTGACACCGGTTGGTCTTCCACAGGGCGGTGTAGTCCGCCCAGAAGCATCTCTCCGCCTGACAACAAGCCAACCTCGTCACATATTCGCTGGATTTGTAGCACGTGGCTAGCAAGATCGTTGTCAGAAAAGCCGAACCCCGTCTCTTTGTTCTGCTGTGTCATACACATTTTCGTGATAAGTGCAGTAATGTCGTCCGTGATTCGCTTTTTACGGATGGCAGATGTGGCAGCATTTTCACCCAATTCGACAAAAGAGTTTGCTGCTGACAAGATCCAGAGGCTCTGCACACCGGTCCCCAATGTCAAGACACGTTGCTCGGCCATTCGAAGGGCGGACTCGACGAGGCCCATTCGTGGGGCCGACTGCAAGGCAAGAGACGTGACACCTTTCACAGATTTTATTAGACATCTTTTACGCAGAGGACTCGGAAGGGACCTACCTTGGTCTGAGTCACAAGTTGCGAGAAGGCAGACGCATAACCCAGCACGTACTAGATTGTCCTTTGGTAAGGCCATCTGACTAAAGCCTTCATAGACGACCGCCTCGTATATTCTGATGATGGTGCCGGATGTTCTCGAGCAAACAAAGCGTAGATAGTCCGTGTCCTCGACAGTCTCCGGGTTTTTCTGGCAGACGAATGGTAAATGTAACAGAAGTAGTAGCTCTTGCAAATGCAGTTCCAAGGAAGCGCGACAAATCATTTGGTTGCTCGAGCCCACCGATTCTATCGTCATAGATGACCACTGGGAAACCTCGGCTATGGCTTGAGTTATCTGCTTGTGCAAAGCTCCACGTTGACCTTGGCTGATAGATACGTGCCTGCGTGGATTGTTGACTAGATCAACCATACTCAAGCGCAGTGGTCGAGTTGAGTAGGCAATCCTCGCGAATGAGTTATTTGTGAACTCGTTATCTGGGTCCTTGATTGGTTCGACCATGGTGCTGCTGTCATATTTGCAATCTTTGAAGTTCTCTGGCGGTCCAATATCGCTGGTCAGATTGGAAGCCATAGACGGAAGGCCACGCTCAAGACAGCTGGCGATACTCAAATCAGCCACGGCAGACCATAGTTTTCGACGTAGCTCTCTTTCAAAAATTGACTCGCTGATGCCCAGAACCTTCGCATCGCGGTGTAGGCCGAGAGAGACGGCATCGGCGAGGAGGGCCTGGGAATCGCGATAGTGGTCTCTGCTATCAATGTCGTTGATTGCCTTCGAGAACAAGACCAAGCACCTGATCTGGAACCCTTCCAAGGATGTTTTCCGCTCCTTACGACCGTCCAACCAAGATTCCACCGCACTAAGCCACTGCAAAATTTCATTCCTGGCCGTAGAAGCGTTCAATGATAACGACTCGTCCATGAAAAGACACCTTGAGCATGACATCAAAGCCAGCAAGGTCGCATTAAAGCATGCCGAGTTTTCGTGTCTCCCATCCCAATAAATTTTGTATTCCGTCCAGAATGATGAAACGTGGAACAGCCCATGTAGCCCCGCGAAATGAGCAAAGTATGACTTCAAAAGATCGAGGCACCGTTGCTCTGCCGGAAGAAGACGCTTCATCACCTCTTTCACAGCATCCTGCGAGTAGACTGGGCGAGGTGGTGCTGAGGTAGATTGGTGCGTGGCCCATCTTGACCCTCCAAGAAGACTGGCCTTGAATGGTCTCCTGTAGGAAACCACTAAGGCCTTCGAACAAGGCAACAATGCTCATCCAGTGACTCGGGCCTTTGAAATGGCCTTGGAAGATCCGGCTCGGCTCGGTGGTGGTTTGTCGTCCATGCGTCGAAGGTGAGCTGACAGTGACTTGTCTCTCCAAAGCCTGTGATGTAGCCTGCGCGAGATGATCGGTATCCTCGCCAGATGGGCGCTCGAAGCTCTCCCAATCCAGGTCCAAGGGCAGTGCAAAATTCGACTGCCCGTTCTCGCCAGTGGAGGACAACAAGCCACTGAAATCCATTGACGAGAAATCCTCAGTGAATTCCATGCCCACACTTGTGTCCAGCCCTGTGAAAAATCGAGGATCGTACTTGCAAAGTTCTGGATGGCCCATCGTGAGGCACCGCGCGCAAATGGGGGTCTGGCGGTCACACTTCAGCTTCCTGCGCTTGCACTCGGAGCACGATAGGACTAGACGCCTTCTCTTGGTTGTTGAAGAGGCACTTGATACGGACATTATTGGACTTTGTATGGTTTAAGCATGCTAAAGAGACGTTTGGTAATTGTGCCATTGAGTATCTGGGCACCATGCCAAAGGAAGAGAGGATGACAGGTGAAGATATGCTCGATTTTCTAGAGAACCCTTGGAAGGGCGTCGGTACTCCGATGAGATGATCTTATGGGTACCTCTTGCTAGGTTTGCACAACGCGACAGGCTTGGGCTGATGCTATCGATTAGTGCTAAGTTCATTGTAGTCTTTGTAGGTATAGGGCGGACAGCTGTAGGGCGCGTCATTTGCGAACTACATATTACGAGTCCGCCATTTGCGAGCGTACATGAAGCCTTTACGAGCTCGACAATATTACTGGACTCTTTCCTTGCTTTGACCAAAGGCGTGATCGGGAAATCATTTTGTCTCGTACCAACCGGCTGCAGCTGCCAGGTCTGGATCCTTCAAAAATCTTCGGCTGACTGCATATGGAGTTCTTCACATTGGTTGAACTCCAGCCAGCCCCACACACCGCGCCACTCAATAATGCTACCTACAGAATGAACGTCAGGTGAAACGATGCCCCGCACTCAGCTACGGACCTAAAGGTTTCAGCTCCGAGGATAGTGGGCTGCAAGTTGGAGCCTGGAACCAATTGACTTCGCATGTGCCAGCTCGCCACCGTCTAGGAAGCAGCCAAGCAGCGGTGAAGAACAAGAAGAATGACGGCAAGAAAATGCCACATTGTGAAGTGTCGTTAAGTCACAACTTAGCCTCTTAGGTAACAAATAGTATGTGAATGCCATGTGCGTTATGGGAATCAATTCACAGGATGCGATCTTGAGTGACGAGCTTGTTGGTTGCATGCGTCGCTACGTAGGCCAAGCTGCCTTAAGATCTTGAGATCCACATTCCGGGCGACCGGGTTGTAACACCAAAGCTTGTCAAGCGGTTGGGAAAATCAAAAGTGTTAGTTGTCACCTTGCTGGTCGATATCCCTCGACTTCTACGACCATCGGACCAATCTCCGACAGCTCGCTGAGTCGCTCTCAGACATCTAAGTACAAACCTTACTGTCATATTATCACGTTCTCCTATAGGTATCCTCGTTCATCATTGAAATTGCCTCAGATCATCGATTCATCATTGCATGTACAGCATAGAGCCTATCTAAACAACACCAACACCATCACGAGACAGGCGAACGAGCTGATTTTCCGACAACTCCCACTCTGCGGTCTTGCAATGCGCAGGAGTCCACCTAGACCTATCTCATACCCCTCACTGGCCTCTCTTCTGATCAACAATGGAATCCATGGTGAAATCAGAAGAGGGCCTGCTAGAAGAGAAGCCTTCCACAAGTCCGCCCAGTGTGGGGGCCGAATACAGCAATATTGTCGACTTCGATGGTCCGGATGACCCATCCAACCCGATGAATTGGCCCTTCTGGAAGAAAGTATATACGAGCCTGCTTTACAGCATGACAAGTGTGGGTTCAGTATGGGCCAGTACCGCGTAAGATATATACTTGTGCTGTTGGTTTAGGACATCTCCTGAGAATGAATAGATATGCACCTGCCAACACTTCAGTGGCAGATCACTTCAAAGTCTCCCATGAAGTTGCTCTGCTGGGTACCAGTCTCTTGCTTTTGGGGTAAGACAATCCCTTCATCCTTCGCTCTCAAGATATAGGTATTCACCAACTAATCGCCATGTCAGATGGGCTTTTGGTCCCCTGATATGGGCTCCATTGTCCGAAGTCTATGGTCGCAAATGGAGTGTCGTGATACCACTTTTTGTGGCCACTGTATTCTCCTTTGCTACTGCTACTGCTAAGGACATCCAAATGGTCTTGATCTCACGATTCTTTACTGGCTTTTTCGGGTGTGCTTCTATTACCTGCACTGGCGGTGTGTTCGTTGACCTTTGGGATGCCTCGGAGAGGGGTAATGCAATAGTTGGGTACACTCTCTCTGTGTGTCTTGTTCCGGTATGATGACTCCCTGATGCTTTACCGTCCACCTGATCAGTTCCACTGACGAACACTGGCATGTTCAGGATTTTGCGCCTATAGTCGGCGCTGCCATCATCTCCTGTGGAGTAAGTTGGCGATGGACCGAATACGTGCGTATGCCTTCGTCCCTACCGCCATGAATGTCTCATCTAAGCACCAGCCGCCAGATCACCGGAATATTCCAAGCCCTCATACTTTTCCTCGTTCTTTCCACAATCTCAGAATCCTATGCCCCAATCCTCCTCTCCACCAAAGCCTCCCATCTCCGCAAAAGCACCGGCGACCATTCTTTCCACGCCGCCGCTTACTCAAAAGACATATACATGAAAGACCTCATCATCAAGTTTGGCCTCCGCCCTATCCAAATGCTAGCAACACCAACCTGCCTCTTCGTCACCATCTACTCCGCCTTCATCTACGGCGTCTTCTACGCCAGCCTCGCCTCCTTCCCCATCATCTTCGGCCAAACCCGCACCTGGTCACCCCTCGTCGCCTCACTCCCCTTCCTCGCCGTCGCCCTAGGTGTTGCCGCCGGCGCTATCCTAAACATCTACAACCAGAAATACTACATGCGCGCCTATGCCGCCAACAACTCCACCGTCGTCCCCGAAGCCCGTCTCCCACCCATGATGATCGCATCCATCTTCCTCGCTCCCGGGCTTTTCATCATGGGCTGGACATCCTCACAAGATATACCTTGGATAGTGACCATCATTGGTACTTTCATGATGGGCTTTTCGTACTATGTGATTTTCACCAGCGCTACTAGTTATCTGGTTGATACGTTTCAGCGCTGGGGTGCTAGTGCATTGGCTGCTAATACGTTTGCTAGAAGTGCGTTTGCTGCTGGGCTGCCGTTGGCGATTCCTTATATGTTTGCGAGGCTGGGGAATGGGTGGGCGTTTACTGTTTTCGGAGGCTTTGCGCTGCTGAATGTTCCGGTGCCTTTTGTGTTTTGGTTCTATGGGGAGAGGATTAGGGGGATGGGGAAATACACTTCTAATATGGGATAAATTGCCGGTGTATGAGAGATTGATCAATGATCATTGAAGTGGGTCATTGCACAAAGTTCCCTCTGTCACTCGGACATTGATTGAGATTGTTGGCGGTGCTTCTGGAAGCTGATGCTATCATGCTGTGATCAGTGTCCTGAATTCATTTCTCATCTAACACTTCGTACATCCCAAGTCTTCTCCCGTATGTCCGACCTGTGTTCCATGGTATCGAGATCTATGTTTCCCTGAGGTATCAAAAGCGCCTTCCCAATCCTCCTCCTTCCCCTAGAGCAAAAGAAGAAGAAGAAGAATAACACAAACTTGTTCCCAAATCCCACCGTTTCTCACCCACCACTGCATCCCATCTAGCTCATCTCCAAACTCGACCCACTCCCCGTCCTCGACTTCGTCCTATCCCCCCCTCTCCTTACCATCTTGAAATTTGCTTTCCCAAAATAGCCCTTGAAGGCAATACCAGGATGTCCAACCGTCATAGCAATCACAGCTATAGAAACCATGGCGCCTTCGAAAATCATGAATGTGACTTCGTTGTTGGCTAGCGAGCCACTAAAACCCTCCTGTAGCTCGGCGACACGGTAGACGCAGCGGATGAAGATTGTTATCGTTGCCAATGCCAGACACCACAGGAAAAACTTGAAGGACTTGGAGTTGTACAGATTGGCGTATTCGGGGTTGCGGTGTGATTTCTCGCGGTGGTTGCGCCATGCGTATTCGGCGCAGAGAACCATGAAGAGGAGCAAGCTGAATACTTGGAATGCGAGACCGGCGACCATGATATTTATGCCGGTATTGATCTTGAATATCGGTCAGCATCATATGTTTTGCAATTTCCAACACTGCAGCTTAGCTCAAGTACCTTGCCAAGCCAAAGTTGTAGCTTGGATTGCGGCCTTCTTGAGAAAAAGCTTTTGGGACGGAGGTTGGATGTAATAGAACATACCTGGCTCTCATCAGACCCAGTGCTACCCGTCGCAGCCATAGCACCGCCAATGGCTTGCAACACCAAACTTAAAAGATCGCACGAGCAAAATACCAATGTGTACGTCCCCGGCTTCAGTCGACTGATTCCCTCGCCATAAATAACCACAATCCTTCCCAGACACAGGTAGAGCGCCGCAGTCAAGAAAGCCGGTGCAATCGTCAAGCAGATCAAGTAGATCAGGAAAGCATTGTTGTCGAAATCGTTGTTGTGCATCATAATGCGTCCAATATAACCAATGACCTCTAAAATCAGACCGAAGAACGATGCAACCATGAATCCCCATGTCTTGTAGCGGATGCCGAGGCCGAGTTGGGCGAGGAGGACGGCTCCGAAGAGTGCGGTGTAGATGACATTGCCGGCTAGGTTGGGGATGTATGTGACGTCGGCGAGGTCGAGCGAGCACGTATCGACGGTGCAGAGGTCGTTGTTGGCGATGAGTGTCGCGTTTCCATATGTGTGATTTGTTAGGCCTACGCCATCCCAGCCACCTACGGACACATTCGTCGACATTTTGCTAAGTCGTTTTCTTTCTATTGTATCTTCCCGCCTGATCGAAAATGGAAAACCCCCGAGAGGAAAGAGAGTCTCTGGAGAAGGACGACGCGAGATTTTCTCTCGAGTACACTAGCAAGTTTGGTGATGGCGTTGAACAACGAAAGTCGATGACGGATACACGAAACTTGTCGTACCAGCGGAGCAGATGTCACCTTTTTCGGATTACCCAAGATGCGGAAAATGCCCTTATAAGCAATCAAAAAAAAAAAAAAAAAACGATGGGTCGGATTCGAGCGCAGTGTATGTTGTCCCGTCGGGACCTTAGCGAGGCGAGGCTATTCTGGGCACTTTCAATGCCTGAGCTGATGACGAACCCCGTGCAGCTGCTGAATGTCGAAGGCCGCATGTGCCGTTGAAGTAAATGATGTCCTCGATAAATAATGTTGGGGATGCAGAACAGCTCTCAAAACGGTGATGAGCTAGAGTAGAATATGCAAAACCGTCGCATTGCGGTCGCACGACGGTCGCAAAAAGCTACGGCCGTCTGTCACCCGTTGCAAAAAATGGCGCGGTCGCAGGGTCGCGTTTTTTTTAAAAAAAAGAATGCAAAAGTCCATTGGCTTTTATTTGGAATTGAATTTAGGAATTTTTTAATTTTTTAATTTATTTTTATTAGCAGCTAATAGCTAGCAATAACCGTTGCGCTACAATTTAGAAAATCTAGCGGGCAACTCCAAAAAAATAGCGCCCAGCAAAAAAAAAAATACCAGCAAGCGAAATGCTAGACCCAATCGAATTAGCACCACTTTAGCGCCAAAATTCTCAATAATCTGCAGCATTGGAATATTATTACCACCATTATTACTACTATTACTATTTAATTAATAATTAATTTTTTTGCTGCCCTTTTCTATAAAATAGTATAGAATAATAAATAATTTATTTGTTTATTTTAAAATATCTATTCTTTATGCCTAACTTTTTATTTTTTATATAAAAAAAGCAATTTTCCCTAAATATTAATAAATTTAAAATCCCTTAAAAATAAATATGCTATTTTGCAAGCTTTTATTAATATAGCTGATTCTAATAAATTCTAATAGACATTGGAAAAAAAGCTTTCAGCCCTTATTTAAAATTAAAAAAAAAAAAAAAGCTTAAAAATATTAATATTTTCAATTTTACGGCCTTGGCGCGAGCAAATAATATTAATTTATAGCTTTTTAAAGCCCGCTTTTATAAATAAACCAGCCAATACGAAGGCTATAATAAAATATTTTCTTTTGTTTCAAAAAAGACCATTTGCAAATAGCTAAATAAATATATTCGTTTGGGCTTTTCTGCAAAATTGCATATATTGAAATTTTGCGCTTAGCTGCTTGCTAAATAGTTTGGCATTTAAATTTTTAATAATCAGAGCAATCCAATTAATATAAAATACAATTGGGCTTTTAAATTTTTTAATTGCTATTTTCAATATAAAATAGCCCGCATTTAGTTTTTGCAATATAAGCGCAAAATCGCTTATAATCATTTCGCCTTGGAAATCTAATTTAGGAAATTTAAAAAAAAGTTAGAAAAGTATAAAATAAAATCAAAAAATATATAAAACTTAAATAAAATCGGTTTTAAAATTGGCTGTATAAAATTAAAATTTGTAATTGCCTTTGCTTTATAAAATTGTATTTTTGTTTTTAATTTTTAAAACCGCAAGCTTATTATTGCTATTAAATATATTTTTGCTAATGGCTATTATATTGAGGAATAGGTGCAATGGCTACCGTAGAAGTGGTTACGTGGCATTTTGCTTAGCTAAAACGGGGTTTGCGTCTCCTACAATTAAATATTTACAATTTGGAGACGCTTTTAATTTAGAATTTTAAGCAATTAATATAATGTTTTATTTATTTTTATAATTAGCGTTTTATATTAGATTATATTAAATTAAATACCCTTTTTTTTAATAGATTATAAGCCCGAATTAGCGCAAACGCTTGAATAAATAGCTATTTATTATTATGATTAAATTAGATGCAAAAATGCAAAGGTTTTATTTTAAAAAGCCTTATTACTATTATATTTATACCAATTATTTGCAAAATTAATTAAAATTGCTAAGGAGTGTTTTATAATTATTAAAATTATTAAAAATTATTAAAATTATTAATTGGCTTTAATAGCTTTTATAAAAAAGCTATTATATCAATATATTTTTTTATTTGGTTTTTTTCGAATTTGTTTTCTTTCTTTTCTATTATATTAAATAATAAAAAGCCCGAAAAGGTATTGCCTATGCTTTTAAAGGCAAATTATAAAATATGGTTTTATAATATAAAATTTTATTTTAATAGTAAAAATGCCTACTTTATTATTATTATATTTTTTTAAATATTGTAATATTAGAATTTTTGTTTTTATAAATAATATATTTTTCCCGTTTTTTAGCGTTAATATTTTAGCCAGCAATATTAAAAGCGAGTTTTTAAATTTACTATTATTAAAAATAAAGAGTTTATTATAAAGCTTATTAATAAGCTTTAAATGCTTTTTATTAGCGGGATAAAATATATTTTAAATATTAATAAATTAAAGAAATATAATCGCGCTTAAGTTAAAATATTAAGTATTATATTTAAAAATTTATTTAATAATAATAAGGCTTTATATAAAAAATATAATTTAACAGAGAGTTTTTAGGATTATTTTAAAAAAAAACCAAATTTAGCGCTGTTTTTATATCAATATATATTATTAAAATTTAGATTTTTTATTTAATATTAATATAATTATTTATTTTATTTGGGATTTATTTAAAGCTATATATTATAAATTTATTTTTATTAACGCCAATTATTTATTTGCTTTCAATAGCGAAGTTTTGTTTTTTTAGCTTATTAATGCTTTTTTTAAAAAGTATATTATTATTATTAATATTATCAATTTGGTATTTGCAAATAATAATATAAATATCCATAATAAATTAAAAATGCTAAAATAAAAGAAATTTTATTTAAATATTGCTAATAGTGAAAAAGCCGCTTTTATTATTTGCTATTATTATTGTGGCTTTAATACTTTAAATAAAACCTTTTTTTGTATATTTTATTTTGGATTTTATAAAGTTTTTAATTATTTTAAATTAAAAGACCTATTATTATTTTTTTAAAAATAATTGCATTTTAATTTACAGCTATATTAAAATTGCTTGCAAAACTGGCTATTATTATTCCTATTCCCGCTTTGCTTTTTACCAGCACCGCCAAAATAATAAAAAGGCTAAGAAATTGAAATTTGATAAATATACCAGGTTTTTTAAAAATAAAATATTTTTTTTTGTCAATAAAAAGGCTAGTAATATAGCCGCTAATGCTGGAAAGGGCTTTTTTAAATTTTAATCCGATTTTGGATTTAAAGCTATTAAATTTAAAGTTAATTTTAAATTGGAATATATTTAATTATTAAAGGAATTTTTTAATAAAGCCTTTTATATTTTTTAAATCTTTAATATCGGCGTCTTTAAATATATATTTAATAATTATTATCTTTTTCAAATTATTAGGCCATTTAATTATTGCCAATTTGTTAAAATTGATAAAGGAATAATTTATATTATTTATAAAAAAATAGCAAAAGTTATATATACAAATAGATTGTTTTTCTTATTAAATAATATCTTTTTTATATTTAATTTTAGGTTAAATTTTATTTTAAAATATAAGCTATATATATTAGGGTTAAAGGCTTTTTTTAATAAAAATAAAATAATATATAAAAATTCGAATAAAAATATTATTATTAAAGCTTTTATAATTAAATTTTGTTTTTTTGTTATATAAATTTTGCTAATAAAAAAACGCTTTTATTATTAATATCAATATTAAAATAATTAACGCTTGATTATTATTTTCTTTTTTAAAGCCGCTAAAATCTTTTTAAAAATATAAGCTATTTAAATATAAAATAAAAAGCTAGAAGCTATAGCGTTAATGCCTTTATTATATAGAATTAAAACTTATTAGCAATTTATATAAGGTTATTATTTTAATTAAGCCTATTAAGGTTTTTTAAAATAGAAATTTTTATAATATTTATATTGCTATTAAATTTAAAAATGCATTTTCAATGGAATTTAGTTTTTATTATTAAGTTTTTTTTAATTCAATTTATTTTAATATTTATAGATTAATGCTAATAGTATCTTTGCGAAAAAAATTGGATTTTTTGTATATTTTTAATAGCTTTATATATAAAATTTGTATTTTTTTAATTTTTATAAAGGATATTATTATTTTTGTATTTAGAAAAAGGATTTTTAAAATCAAGCTTTAAAGCGGCTATAAAATACAAGCTATTATAATTGGTAATACTTTGGAGCTTTTTAAAATCATTAAAAAATAAAATGGTAATAAAGGTATTAAATGCTAGTATATAGTTTCCGTTTTTTTATATTAAAATGGAGCTGCTAAAAAAGGGATTTAAATTGCCGAAGCTAATTTTTATGCTTTATTTAAAAATTTCGAATTATTGCTTAAATTTTGGAATAAAATAGTTAAATACAATATATATATATATAATTGATGCTTTATAAATTTAATAATTAATAGCTATAAGATTTTTTTAAAAAAGCTTAAATTGGCATTATATTTCTTATTATTTATATTAATTTTTTTTTAAAAAAGCATTATTATAATAAGCTAATTAATATTAAAAGCATTTGCGTTTTTATAAATTATTTTAAAGCTGCGATTAAATAATTTAAGGTTTATCTTTTAAATATAAAAAGATTATTTGGATTAGCTATTCGTGGGTAACAAAATTAACGTTTAAAGGAATTATTAATTTGCGAATTTGCAATATTTTTAAAGGATAAATAAAATATATTAAATAACCGTTCAAATTGAAATTTTATTGGTTATTTTTTGGGCTTTAAAAATAATAATAGCAAAAAGCAGTTTATTAAAAATGCTAATATTGATTATATTTTTATTGATTTATTTATAAAAAGAATTATATTGCTTTTTATTGCTATATTAATTGCTATAATATAAATATAATACAAATTATTAAATATTATATAATATAGGTTTTTAAAATTAGCAGAAATTAAGTTTGAAAAAGGGCTAATTTTTCGGGAGCTAATTAATATAATATATTAAAAATATTATGATATAGTATTTTTAATATAATATAAAATATACCAATTTCCGTGAAAATTCCATTTTCTAATTTAAATATTTAAAAATCGATATTTTCTAAGCTAATTATTAGTATTTTTTTATAAAAAAAGCCGAATAGAAAAATTAAAAGATTATATATAAAAGTTGTTTTTAAAATAGAAATTTTAGTTTTTAGTTTAATTAATAAATATATTTTAATTAATAATAATAGTATATTTAATTTGTTTGCCGCCAAAATTACCAAATTTTTTAAATTGAGTTTTTTGCCTAATAATTTTTTTTATTTTATAAAAGCTATAAAATGCTAGCGCAAAAATAATAATTTAAAGCGCAAAAAGCGGAAAAGTAAAGAAAAAAAGCTATAATATATTATTATAGGTATATTAGTGCAAATCAATTATAATAATGAAAATTTGAATAATTTAATTAATTCTTTTATAAAGAAATTGCTTTTTAGCAATAGAGATTTGCAGTATTAAAATTTCGCAAATATACAAAAAAGCTATAAATAATTTAATTTATAGCTAGCGCTAAAAAATAGCTATAGCTAAAAAGGTTATGTTATTTTTAAATAATGGAATTTAGCAAATAATAAAATATTTATTTAGAGCAAATTTGGTTTTTATTAAATAGGTATATATAATTAAAAAAATTAAAAAAAAATTAAAAACAATTAAAGCTAGATTTATCGCTTATAGTTTTAATTAAATATTTAATAAAAATTATATTAAAATATTTATTTTTATAATTTGCATAGAGTTTTTTTTTTTTTTTCAATGCTGGTAATTTAATATTAAAAACGCTGTTATAAAGGACAAAATGCTATTTAAAAAGAATTAAATTTTCTAAAAAATATTATTATTTCGGAAGGTAAAGTTTTTTAAATTTTAATTTCTTTTTACAAATTAAAATAGATTGCAAAAGATTGGAATTTTTTAATAAAATTTAAATTAAAAAAAGAGGAATTTATTTAGAGCTTGGCTAATTTATATATTTATTTGCATTTTGAATGCGGAATTAAGCTTTTAATATATATTAATAATATAATTGCAATTTATAAAAATAAAGCGTAGCTTTTTTAATTTTATTTTAAGCTTTTTAATTATTTTAATACTAAAAATTTAAAAGATATTTTTAAAATTTTTAATATAAAAATAATAAAGAATTGGAAAGCTAGGGTTTTTTATATTAATTAAAAGCAGTATTTTTAAATTATATTAAACCGATTTGGAATTATTAATATTATAGCTTATTTTAAAAAGAATTATAGCCGATTATAACGCCTTTTAATTTTTTTAACAATATTTAAATTAATATTAAAAAATAATAAAAAATAATGAGCAGCTTTATATTTGCTACAATGCTTATTAAATTAAATATAGCCTTTGCTTTAAAATAATTAATTCAGTATATAGCTAATTTATTAAAGTATTATAGTAAAATATTTAAATATTTAATAAAATATATTAATATTATTATAAAATATAAAATATATTATAAGCCTAGGGGAAAATATTTTAAAATTGTTATTTATTTTAACTTTAATTGGGCTAGTAATAAAATTAATTAAATTAGCGTTTTTAAAAATATAGCTATATTTTATAGCGGATTAATTTTATAGGCTAATAAAAAGCAAAGATTTATAATTATTTTATTTATCAAATTTAAATATATAGTTTTTTTATTTTGTATTAAATAAAATTAATAGCTAATTTAAATTTTTCGAAATTTAGGCTATTTATAATATATTAAACGGAATTTAAATAGCGTTTATATATTTAAAACCAATATTGAATTTCTATACCTAATTAAAAATTCCGAAATTTAAAAGAAATTGAAATATATAAATATTTCATTATTTTATTAGGAATTTAAAAAAAAAAAAAGCTTATTATTAAATATATGCTAATAAATAAAATAGTGCCTAATAAATTAATTAAGCCATTATAAAGGGTTAAATTTAAAGAATTTATAAAAATATTGGAAATAATTATATAAATTTATAAAATAGCCTTTATAAAAAGATATTAAAAAATAAATTCAATAGCTATTATAAGAATAATTATATAATATTTTGCTTAGCTAAAATAGGATTAGCGTTTCCTATAATTAAATATTTATAATTTGGAGACGCTTTTAATTTAAAATTTCAAGCAATTAATATAATATTTTATTTATTTTTATAACCAGTGTTACATATCAGGTTATACCAAACTAAACGCCCTTTTTCTCAATTTTTCTTTTTTTTAAATTATTTTAGCCAAAATTTACCAGCAGCGGTAATTTAATTCGAAATTGCAAAAAAATACTATTATAGCTTTATTTAATAATAGCTATATTATAAATAAAATAATGCTTAATTGGCTAAAGCATTTTAAAAAACAAAGCAAAATAATTAAAAAAAATACAAAGTACTATTAATAAATGGTTAATTTTTCTATGTATTGGCTGATTTTATTAATTTTTATTAAAAGCATAATATTATTTCCTATATCCTTCCTTCCCATTTCATATATATCATGCAGCCTTTTAATATAGCTGTATTTCAGTTTTTTAAGCATTATTATAATTTTGCTATTAAAAGGATTATTAGAAAAAAAAAACGAATTTACTAAAATAACTTTTCTTGATTCCTTTAAAAAAAATGTTTTTTAAAAAAAAACTGAAATTGTTTTATTTAATCCTAAAAAAGTCCTTAGCAAACTCAAGAAATACGCGTCCTTTAAAAAAGCATCAGTATTAATACTCCTAATAATAAGCACCGCATTTTAATCTACTATAATCCAAAATTATTATTATCCCCTTTTTCCTTTTTTCAAATTTTTTCAAATTTTAAAAAACTGCGCAAATTTAAAGCTGGAATTAAAAAAATTAATAAAGTATATAAAAATAAAAAATATAAAAAGACTTAAAAAATTGGCAAAAAAATATTGGCTAAGCTAAAAAAGTATAAAAAAAGCTTAAAAACAATGGCTATTGCAAAATATTTGGTAAAGCGGAATTTAAAAAAAAATATAAAAGGCATTAAAAAAAAGGGCCAAAAAAATATTAGCAAAAAAAATCTTATAAATAAATCAAATTCTGCAAATTGGAAATCCTAAAAATTCTATTGCTTAAAAGGCTAAAAAGAATACTGCTAAAGCAATTTCTGTCGTTAAAAAAGCAAAAATTAAAGCAAAAAAAGCAGAAATTAAAGCAAAATATAAGCAAAATCCTTAAATTATAAATGCATTTAAAAAAAGAATTGGCAAAAAATACACAAAAACAAAATTGCCAAGCAAAAGGCAGCTATATTGTATAAAGCGTTAGCAGTATTGGCCAAAAAAAAGCAAAAAGGCTTTAAAAAACACTTTTATTAATTTAAAGCCTATTTAAAAAAAACTGAAATTTACAAAAGGGTTTGGCAAAATCCAAAAAAAAGTCCAAAATCAAAAATTCAGACTATGTTTTTTACTTTTAAATTGTACAATTATTTAAATATTATATTATATTTAAAGCAATTCAAAAATTAAAAATATAATTTTACTATTTAATTATCGATATTATTATAATATATAATGGCAAAAATATTGCATAAATAAAATCTGACATTCTCCAGCTTGGCGCTAAAATAGTGCCAATTCGATTAGGTTTAGCATTTCGCTTGCTGAATTCTTTTTAATGGGTGCAACTCCTTAAGTAGTTGCCACCAGATTTATCAAATTAAAAAATCGTGGTGCAACGATTATATATAATTTTAAATTTACAGCCAGTAGCTGCGCAATTAAGCAAGCAAGCAAGCATATTGCATTTGGCAGCTGTCACGACCTGGACTTTCTCGTCGGGCTAGGCCGAGTGGAAAACGCTATTAATAATTGTTTATTGCTATAAAAAAGGAAAAAAAACTTAAAAAGGTTTGGAGAGCTTTATATATAAATAGGACCAAAGCTATAATTAGTCCGGTTATATATTCGCAAAATAAAAAATATACGGCCCAAAACCATTATAATACCCCCCCCGGCTAAAAAAGATTATTTGTAGGCTTTTTTTATTTTCATTTTTTCCAATTTATTTACATTAAAGCTATTTAGATAATATTTGCTTTTAATAGATTTATTGCTTTGTTTTTTTATTTCCAATGCCTTATTATATGCTTTTTATTTATTTATTTTTTTAAAAGTTTTAATTTTAAAAAATTAGCATTATAAAACCTTTTAAATTTTATATAAATACTATTTAATATTGAAATTATATTATAGTCTTTAATTTATTTAATAATAAAGCTTTTATTTTAAAAGCTATAAATTTTAAATTTTAAAAACTTTCTATTTTTTATAGCTATGAATTTCTATTAATAGCTTGGGCTTTATAATGTATTTAAAAAGCAAATCTAATTTAATTAATTATAATTTGCTAGAATCAAAAATTAAATATTTTTAAATATTTTTAAATATTTTTAAATAAATTAAAATAAAACGCTTTATTTTCTTTAGCAATTTTTTAAAATTCTGCTATTTTATTTGCTACTTTTTAGCTAAATTATAAAGCTTTCCAACATTTAATTATAATATTAATATAATTTCTAATATTAAATTTAATAATTTAATAATATTTATTTATTTAAATTATTTATAATTATTAATCGACTTTTATAATATTTTAAGCAAGTTTTTAGCAATATTAAATATAAATTTATTATTTAATTATATTAATTTAATTTAACGCTTGTATAAAAAAATTAAATTTAAAAATTCCCTAATTAAAACTTATATATAAATTATATTTCACTTTCATTTTAATTGAGCTTGTATTAATTAATTTTTGCAATAGCGCTGCAATTATTGCATTCATAAAAGGCAATTATTTTAGCCAATTATTTTAAAATCAATTAATTAAAAAAATAGCATTTTTAATTTCAATTTAGCTGTTAATTTGCAATTAATAAATAAATAAATAATAAATCGCTATATTGGATATTTTTGATTTTTTTTGAAAGAATTAAAACTAAATTACAATTTTTAATTTAATATAATAATTTTATAAATTTTATAAATATAATATATTATAATATAAAGAAATCTCCGCCATTTCTTTTATATCTATTATTTAAAAATAAATCATTATAAATACTTTTTTGCTAAATTGGCAAATTACAATTATAATGATATTATAGCCTTTTTTGTTTTTAAATATATAATAAAAATTTATTATTATATGTTATCAAAATCAATTTAAAATTATCAATAGATTTAATAGGCCTAGTATTTTATTTTAAAATATTTTAGCTTTTGCGCAAAACCTACAATTTTTAATATAGGAATTAATTTTTTTAATTTTTTTTTATTAATAGCGCTTTCCAATTAATTTACAAATTTTTATATAGCCAAAATAAGTTATTTAAATATTTTTAAATATTTTTGCTATTAATTTAATTTGCAAAATACCAATTAAAAACATTATGAATTGTTTTTTATATAATATTAAATTATTCCATATATTAAAAATTGCAGGATTTATTAATTTCGAAAATTTTATTATTTTTTTAATTATCTAGCAATATTTTAAAAAAAAATTATTTATTTATTTATTTATTAATTTAAAATAATTAATTAATTAATTTAATTTGCAATAGCTTAATTAATACTAAATTAAAAAAAGCAATTGCATTTAGCTATAAATCCTTAATAATTTCGGGATTTAAATACTTTTTTAGCAATATTATATACGTATAATTTGAAATTTTTTTAGCAATAATTTGATTTATATTTTATTTCTGTTAAATAAAGAAATTAGCTTTGTTTAAAAATTCTAACTTATATTTAATATAAAAATAATATTTGCTAAAACTTTCCGATTATTATACTTGCTAAATATTAAAAGCTTTTAGCAAATAGATTTTCTAATGCATAAAAAACAATAGCTAGCAATTCTTTATTATAAATTCTATAATTTATTTATAATTTATTTATAATTTTAAAAAAATAAAAGATTAAATATTAAAATCCATTCAATTTGTTTTAAAAAAACACTTTTTTAATAACCCTATTTAAAGCATTAGTTTTTAATTTGCAATTATAATTAAAAATATAGCTAGCAAAAACCAATATTAATAATAGGGCTTTTTTAAATTTATTAAATATGTTTTGATATTTATTTATTTATTTCCAAATACAATTTTTATAAATTAAATAATTTAAAAAATATACCAATTAATTATAATTTTTAATAAAAATCCAATAAAGATTATAAAATTCCAAAGATAATTGGATTTTTTTAATTTATTCTTTTTTTAATTGCTGGTAATTTTTAATGGCCGCTATTTTTTTTAAATTGATACGAATTTTATCCAAAAAAAAATATAGTCCAAATATTTAATTTCTATTATAAAAAACTTGCATTTTTGAATATCGATTTGCAATTTTGCAATTTTTAGCTTATATATATATTTTTTTATTAAGCAAAATTTATATTATAAATAAAAATATTATTAATAAAAACAATATAAATTTTATTTAATAAATTAAATAATATATTATTAAAATATTGCTAAGAAATAACTAATTTATTAATTAATTTAAATAGCAATATTTTATATTGGTAAATTTTATATTTAATATAAAAAATCGTATATTTTTAATTAGCAGCGTTTATGCAAATTCGGTAAAAAACTTATTAAATCTTAATTTTAATAAAAATAAATTTTGCTAAATTTAAATAATACAAATAATGTTTTTTTAATAATTTTATTAAATTTTTAATAATTTATATAAAAGCGTAGCCCTTTTCCAAGATTTTTAATAAAAAATACCAATATAGCAAATAATAAAAGTATTAATTTAATAAATTTTTTAAATAAATTACAATTGATTTTCTAATATAATATAAAATAAAAAGTAAAATAATTCGCTTTCGAGTTTTTCCAATTTAATTTTTATATTATGCAATTTTTAATTTGGCAATTAATTTAAAGCTTGCTTTAAAAAACATACACTATTTCATTTAGCTTTAAAAAAAGCTTTTTTTAAAATATTATATTATTATTAACTTTTGGCTTTTTTAATAATTTTCTAGCCTTTAATTTTTTAATAATTTTATATAAAAAATAAATAAAAGCAATAGCATTGTTTTTTTTTAATTATTTAAATTCCATTGCATATTATTTGCAAAACTTATATGTATATTTAGAATAAAAATATTTTTAAAACCAATTTCCAAAATATTTTTAAATTTAATTTGCGCCCTTTTTTTAGTATTAAAATTTTATTTTTTTTTAAAAAAAACAATATATAAACCTATTTTTAATTTATTTTTAAAAATCTTTGCAAATTGCAATTTAATATATAAAAACAGCCTTTGAAATTTATTATAATATATATATAATTACAAATTCTTTATCGCCAGTAATATTATTAAAATCTATAAATACAATATTTATAAAAAACTTGGCAACAGTATTTTAAAAAAGCATCCTTAAATAATATCGTTTCCCAATTGGAAATTAAACACGCTTTTTTCCCTTTCGCCTATTTAAATTTGGCCTATTTTTTTTATAAAAAGTTTATTATTAAAATAATCCTATTTTATATAGCCAATTTAATAATATTTAAAGCAGGCTTTTTTAAAGCATTTTTTAAAAAAAATATTAGATTTTTGCAAATCTCTATATTCTTGGCGTATTTAATAATCTTTGCCGCCATTATTGCTATTAAAATTGCCCCCGCTATTAATATTGCTGCTATCGCTACTATTGCCGTTTTTTTATCCGCGTTTATTATTATTATAGTTGAAATTTTAATTATTTAAAAAGCGCCAAATTTTATTTTTAATAGCAATGCTTTAAATTGCATTATAATATAAAATGCGCGCTTTTTTAAAAAATTAATAAAAATTAATTATAAAAATAAAAATAATTATTAAATTAAATAAAAAACAATTAAATAAATTGGCCAAAATATTAAAATTAAACACGCCTTTTAATTAAGCATTGCAATATAAATTAAAAAAGAATATGCAATTAATATAATAGCAATAAATATTAAATTTTTTAATCGGCAAATTAAAAATAGCTTGCAAAAAAATATAAATTTTCTTTTTTAAAATAAATAGGTTTTTAGCATTAAAATATATTTTGGCTGCAAAATATAATTGGCTTTTTTTTATATAATTAATAATATAAGCAAATTTAAATTAAAAATTAGGAAAATAATTATAATTAATAGCGAGTTTATTTTTAATAGCAATATATTAAATTTTAAATTTTAAATCGAAATTATTATTTAATTTATTAGAATTGGAATTTTTTTAAAGCAATAAAAAAAAGCATTATAAAGCAAATTTTATAAAAACTAGGCAAATTTGTTATTATAAAGCATATTAATATTATTGCTAGTATTGCCTATAGCGAAATTAAAAATATTGCTATTAAAAAATCCGCTAGCGCTAATATTAATACCGGATTTATCACCGGATTTAAAAATAATTTCGTTAAAGCTTATATTTGGCATTTGTATTTAATTGCTAGAAATTAAAAATCCAAAAAAAAGCAAAATTAATAGGGCTTCTAATATTAAATATTAATCAATTTCCAAAACTTTATAAATATATTATTAAAAGCCTTTTTAAATTGCTTGGCCAAATTATTGATTTTTTAACAAATAATAAAAAACTTGTTATTATTATTTAATTCGTTATTATTGCAAGCAAAACGTTTTTTAAGCGCAAATATTAAGAATTTTATTTTAAAATAAAAACAAATATTGATTTTTAAAATTAGATTAATTGCTAGAAAAAAACAATCCCGGAATATATTTCTTAAAAACAAATATATTATTATTGATATTCTTAATAAATTTAATTTTTAAATATTGCTATTTTTGGATTTAAAAAACCTCGAAATAATTAAAGGTTTTTTATTTTTATAATTTTTATAATTTTTATTTAAAAATGCTTTCGAAATAGACTTTGCGCAAATTTTAAAAGCAAGGAATATATAAACCGGATTTTTATTATAAATTAAAAAAAAAACTATTTGAAATTTAATATTACAAATTTATATAATCGGGCTTGGGGATTAATTGCGTATTAATAAAATTAAAGATTTTTAAAACATTAAATAATAGTTTATAAAATAAAATAGCAATAAAATTATTACAATTTAATTTTTTTATTGGGCTGGGCTAAATAAAAAACGCTATCAATAATTATCTATTGCTATAAAAAAGGAAATGAATTTTAAAAAGCTTTAAAGAGCTCTATATATAAATGGGACCGGAGCTATAGTCGGTCCGGTCACGTGTCCGCAAAGTAGAGGGTGTGCGGCCGTCACAGCAGCTGTGAATAGCCTTAAGTCTGCAGCCAGTATTTAGACTGCAGCTGGCAGCTGTAAATAGCCTTAAGTCTACAGCCAATAGCTGCGCAAGCAAGCATGCATGCATGCATGCTGCTGCTGCTGCTTTTGATTTTTGATTTTTGGCAGCTGTGAATAGCTTTAAGTAGGTCTGCAGCCAATAGGTAAGGCAGTTGTAAAAGGCTTTAAATTTATAGTTTGAAATTTCAGAATTTTGCGACCATAAAGCCATGGAACCATGGAACCATAGAACCATGGTGCTTTTTACTCATTTGCGACCAAACAACCCTAGAACCCTAGAACTAAAATCAAATAGCGACCGCGATGCGACGGTTTTTCAGAACTGCCTCGCTCCGCTAAGGTACTACCTAGGAATCGCTCCTTTCTGTCCCACAAAAAGCAGAGGTTTTGCCTCCTTAAAGCCGAAGCAGTCTCCGTCTCAAAATATCAATGGCTAAAGCGGTTGAAGCAAAAGGAAGCAAAGCGAGAAGCAGGAAGACTTAACAGGGAGACGAAGTCAAGGACAGAAGAACAACACAGCAATCAGAAAGATACCTACCTACCACTGTCCGGGTCATCAGAGGATATACACAGCCGCTCTCCACGTGTCTGCGCCCACATGGCGTCGCAGTTGCGATCCATGTCGGAGCATTCAGCGAATCTCGCAGTTTCAGCCGCTGCTGCTTACCACATCGTCTCCTATGTGCCGCACACAGCCCGCTTGGGAACCCTGACGCAACCGAATAAAAGCATTCAAACGGCCAATCGTGCGGACTCCGCGAAAGAGTACGGGAGCAAAGCCTGGTCTGGATGAACCCCCGGGATTTGCGAAAGATGGAAGCCTGGAAAGAGAAGACAGTCAACATAAGCGAGGAGCGGGAGCTTGTGTTAGTCCGTACCTATTTAGAAGTGTCAATTCCGTTGTCCTGGATCCGGATCGCCCGGATTGACAGATTGGCGGTTTGGCGGTTTGGTTGGTTCCACCACGACGGATCGATGATGTACATGCTACATGTACATGTAGCATTGATGTACATGTAGGGGTTCTCGACGGCTGGACTTCAACACGACTGAGACTTCGATACGACCGTAAGGTTCGGCGGCTTGGTATTTGCGATTTCGCAGAATGTTGCGAACGCTTTAGACATGGCTTGAGGTCCATCAACGGTGTCTTGCAATCAATTTGCACAGACGCCCACGTCCCGTGTCTCCGTCACTCGGTGTCAGTCTCCAGAATCGAAAATACACAAAGGAATTGTTTCCGGAATACAGATCTGAACTGTAATTCGTGAATGTGTGAGTAGCACAGCCCTCGGACGAATAGTCACACCGGCCCGTATCTTGTCAAACAAAGGCGCAGGGAGAAGTGTGTCGCGGCTTAGGCTTCTCAAGGAGCCATTCATGTTGTCGAAAAAGCTGCTGCCTGGTCAGTAGGGTAGGGGTCCTGTGGTGAAGACGGCTTGAAGAAAGTGAGAGTTGAGCTTTGTGGCTTGAAGATTGCGCGTCTCCAGGCAACCTTTCGGTTTTCTTGAAGAGGTGCACGGACCACATCACCATTCTTCGCTTCAATGCGAGACCGCGAATCTTTCCAGCCCTTCAGTCTCTACGACATCCATCGAATTGCAAAGATAACGTCGGCAATCAACAGAGCTCACAAGGTTTTGTGCTACACTACATACTTTCTTGGTCTTTCTACTATCTCCTTGGCGCCTTAGAAGTCAGCCTGCCAAGTGATACGAGTGAACCCTATCCAAGTTCAGGGGCCCAGCCGTTGCCAAGAAGTCAAGGTCAGACTCAAAATGCACGTCGAGATAAACTTCCCAGCCACGAGGCAGAAAAAGGCAAAGTAACCTTTTTGTGTTGCCGAGTAGCTGAATCTTAAAAGGCTCTTTTGACGTCTGAGTCTGATTTGGAAGAAAAAAAAATTACTAACCGCTCAGGACTCAGCCCATCACCATACATACATGTTCGGGGTCCGAAGCAGCACGGTGAACTTGGAATTTGGAAATCGCCGAGTCGGTGGACTTGGAGCAGGTAGCTACCAAGATTCTTCCAAGCTGGATATTTGCTAAGCCACTTACGACTTACGAGGCCTTGCATATTCTTCTTGCAGTTGGTCTAGGGCTTTAATCACGGCACTCATTCCTCACACAATATGCATATGGACATCCATGCGAATTTCTCAAGTTGCAAGACTTTTCTTTAGTTCAGCCAAATATAGATGTTCCAGTGATAACCACTTACCTAGTACCGAAAAAGAAAACAGAAGAAAGAAAAAGAAGGGGGCAAGAAAAGAAGAAAAGGTTGGGGGGGGGGGGGGGGGGAAATTACCAAAACACCAGACCCCAAACACCAAGCTGACAAAACACCACCCCCAAACCAAAAAAAATAAAAAAAAATTACCAAAGACCCAAAAACCAAAAACCAAACACCAATATTAAAAAT